>WURT03149050.1:0-11024 GCA_009936505.3 Holothuria glaberrima
GTAGGAGTATTAGTTAATATTTAACTAGTTTGTTGCAAAGTCACAAGTTTACCATCAAGCCTTTTTTCTGATGAAGAATGCCCATTTGTATAAAAAATTCTTACTTTTCTAATTACTAAGGAAATGCTGGTAAAATTACTTAATAAACAAATGTTCCGAACCATTCTAAACCATTGTTATTTCTTCATCAAAATGTGACAATGGCTTAAAGCCCAAGAGGTTGGTCATGTCAAGTTTGAGTGTCCCTTGGGAATGTTGCTCCTTACCGGGAGCAGAATTCCTTTGGGATTAACGCTTGACTTTCACTCTTCCTCTCCAAAGAGTTGAGGACTTTTGAAAATTGCTTAATACCCAAGGGGCTTATTGGAAAAAGGCTTAAAGCCCAAGGGACCTATGTGTATTCTCAGTCAGTTATTTAAATATATGCTAATTACAGTGTTGCAGTGTGAGAACAGGACCATAAATACAGATACATGATTTGGGCATTGGTACATGGTCATGATTGGGTACAGGAACAGGTTTATAGGAAACTTAACCATAAGTATGGGTACTGACTAGTGGGTACAGGTATGAGATCATGAAAACATGGGCTTCTCCCACATTTGTGGTCACTTCGCATCGTAAAACAACTGCCCTTCAAGGGGTACATAGAAAACTTGACTGTGAGTATAGGTATGTATGTCATGGCCCTTGGATACTGGGTTGGTACAGGTCCCAGTTTATGGCGCTTCAAAAATAAAACATTCAATACACTATATCTAAAACAAAAGAATGCCTTCCATTCGTGTTTTTGGCCTCCGCTCTTAGAAATGGTGGCGCTTGACTAGAACAGGCCATTTCTGGTAGGGAGACGTTTTGTAAGGTGCACCTGCAGAGCTTAAACGCTTCAAAAATGAAGCCCGCCCTCTAAAGAATTCAGCATGATAAGGGTTAAGGTATAGTACGAGTGAAATCCCCCAAAGTTTCATATGCAGTGAAGCAAGGTATAGGGTAGTAGTTGACTGTACATATTCTACAATGTTAAATCATGCAGTTTCAATGATGCTGATCATTTTGTAGCTTATCAATAGGTGGGTGAGTTGATTTTGTGTTTTCATTTCTCCTGCTATGTTTTCATTTCTCCTACCATGTTTGTTTGCTGGACATGTGTAAAATGTTTCAAGTTTGAAAACTAAGTAGCTAATCATTCTCATGTCCAATAATTGTTATCACAGAATGGTATGATATACTTGGCATAGTTAATGTACATATTCATTGTGATATATTCTACCTGGCTCTGGTTTAAATGACACACTCCAAACGTTCTTTTTTTTCCCACAGCTAATTTGAGATGTGGCATCTTGTCCTGTGATAATGATTGCAGAGCTGCCCCTGGTGGGGGCATATGTGTATGTCCCCAAGGCTATACACTTACCAATGACAGCAGAACTTGTGGAGGTGAGATTAACACCACACATACCAGACAAGTACATGCTTTTAAGCAATTGGTCTGTTTATCAAACTTACCTTATGTGGGTCTCAGTGGTTTTCTCCAAGTTCTTAGACAGGAACAAGTCTTCACTGAAGTGTAGGACAGTATCTGAGATGCATGTAACTTTAACTGTATGGAAAGTTAAAGGCCTACAAAATACAAATCTCATCCCAGACAGTACAAATCTCCCTACTAAGGTGACTTCTAGCTACTCCTGCCATGTTCAAGGAAAATCATCAGTCCAGTGAACCTCCCCTGCAAAGCCACAGTAACCTATGTTGGGTGTAAATTGCTCAAGGCCATATCCACGCACAACTGCAGGTGATAAACTGTGCATTGCATTTTATTAGTGACTGCATAAGTCTTTATTGCCTGATCAGAGCAATGCTATTGTTTGAGTTTTGTCAATCAAGCTGTAGTCACTGAATATTTATAATTAATGGTATCAGGATATTCATAATGTGTTTCTGGTGATGCAACAGTCCCTTTAAAGAGCATAAACGGTCGCCTCAAACTTACTTTGAAACAACAACTAAATCTCACAACTTTCTTCTTTATTCTCTTCCAACTATCTTTCACGATATTTCAGGACTTAAATATTGCATATTCAAGGTAAAATAAAGAGAATAAAGATTAATTTTAGTCAGTGTTTTGTTGTGTTTCTTTTTCAGACTTGGATGAATGTTTGTCATTTGGATATTGTGATCAAGAATGCACCAACAGTGAGGGCTCTTATACTTGTTCTTGTACCAGTGAATATTCCATCAATAGTAGGAGTCGTTGCATTGCAAGAGGTAGGAAGCCAAAGCTGTGTTGCATTTTGCACTGTCTGCTCTTAGTTTAAAGTTTCTTATTATGAATATTCATGAAATCCTGCTTGTGAGGAGAAATGATGTATGAAATTTTGCCATTTTGGTTACACAGTTAGGTTTATTGTTAGTGAAGCAGCGAGGAAGGGCCTAGTCAGATATTTACTGACAGCAGTACAGTCAGATTTTGGGGGGGGGGGGGGAGGGGTCACTAACATTTGCATAAGTTCTCGCATAAATCAAAATACTTACGCACTCTGAAAGACCTTTCGTAAGTGGTGTTTATGAAAACAACTAAAGAAGTTTATAAAGATATGCAGACTAACTGCAGTAAGTGCACATGCGCACAACCCAATTGTGTGCAAGGTTTCATCCTGTTTCGTGACACCTTTAGCTAATTGCATTGACTGTAATTTTTTAAACAATGTGCATGGTCGTCTGTGGTTACTTGAGCAGTCCAAGTGTGCAAAATGTTTGATACAGAGTGCCCCTGTATACCTTACTCTTCCTTTAGTACTTACAACAACAGACTCTGAAGTTACATAAAACGGTAACACACTTTGCCCTTCATGAATACCAACTAAGAAAGATGTGTCCAATTTGCACAAGTTTTTGTGCATAAGTGATCTTTGTGAATCTGGCCTCTACTTTTTAAGCAGTATTAGGCATTTTTGGTTTTATTCACCATGACAAGAATCAATCTAATGTGCCAACAAATGTTGCAACAAAGAAGTTTCCCATACTGGGTTTACCCCAAACTGTATTACAAAGGGGAGTGCAGTATTTTTTGTAGGTAAGTTATGACCTTACAAAATAAAGTCAGGAATTAAAATGTCAATCATCTCCATGAGTACTAAATATGTTGAATTAAAGAAATAAAAGACATAAGAAGGTGGCAGGATATCAGAAGGGATAAAGCTAATTATCTGCTCTCACAGTTACATCTCAAATACTTTGGTGAAATGCCTGTGCTTTGAAACTTTAAATCCAAATTGGATTAACCTTGTAGCCATCTGAGATTATTTTGTAGACAGCTGCTTGCAGTGCATGCTCCATGGATAGTATAGTTTACCTAAAACTTTTGCAGGGTGTACTTATCTATTTGGTATGGGTGGTCATCTTCTCTCCACTTTGGCTAATTAGCTCAACCATTTGAGCTGTTGTTATAGCAATATGTCTGTTGGTCGGCCGGTCGGTTGGGCTTTTGGCCTGTTGGGCCGGTAGGCTGGTGGGTAGGTCAGTCGGTCCATCAACATTCATTAAAAGGCTGCTGTCTGCAGGTTCTTTGACAGTTCCTTGTTAAAATTTGTTAAGGTTATAACACATATCAAGAACATGATAATTATGGTAACAGGAAGTCGGTCACAGGTCATTTGGGGACATGAGAAGTTAAAAAGTGAAACCATGCAAAAGCCTTTATCTCCCAGTGGTTATGTCAGAATCTCTGCAGATTTTGCAGGAGTTTTCAGTAAATTTGGTTGTCAAAGTTGTACTTTTAAGTAGGTCAAAGGTCATTGAGGATCCATTGTGTTCAGTGGATAATGGGTCACGATAGGTGTACTTTGTGTTGATGTTGAATGCCATTTGGAGTCACAAAGGCTCAGATGGTGAAATCCATGCCAGTGCTTCATTAGAGTTTTGGTTTTACATGACATAGGGATCATTTACTCATGGGCTGGACAAATTGGGGTGTAAATAGGTCTTCATTCTTGTCAGCAGAATTACCTACAGTAGTGTGTACACTTGCAAGCAATTTTAAAAAAGTCTGAAGCTGGGAAATGCTGATATGTCACTTCTGTGACCATTTACATCTGTAGCACTGAAGGTGCTAGATCATGACTGTCCATACTTTTGGGGTTTGGATCCCTAATAAAACTACATAGCAGTGTAAACTATGTGTGAGGGAAATAATAGTTGAGCTACAGCATCATTGATGCTCTTGTTCACTAAGTTTGTTTTCATGGGTATAGAGCTATAGGCTATTAACACACAAGTCAGCTTGTTACAAGGAACAAGTCTTAGCAGATGGCAGGTACAGTGTTAGCTGGTGGGAGTGTCACAAGCCTGTACAGTTGTTATGAGCTCGGCCCACATATGTGTGAGCCTAGCTTTAGTAGTAAGTGACCTCGAAAGGATGTTAAAGTGACCATCTTTGTTGTTTCATAATTTTTCTACGACTCAAGTTGAATATATGATCACTGTATGTTGCACTTCTAGTAGGTAAATCTAGTTTATGGTAAGGACCCTGTTTCATAAAGCGTTATGCTCAACTATAAGTTTAATTTTGATAATACAGTTGCATGATAGATCAAACTAAAGATATATTGTTACTCTAAAATGAAACAGGGCCAGGTGTATTTCAGTCATTTGGCATAGAGTCATGTCTTAATCTGACCATTACCATGTCACATCTTTAGCAGATGAAATTACATTTCATTCAATATTTATGTCATCATGTCCTACAGGATCGCAAAGTGCATTTTTAGTCTATTCCCATGGAAGAGATGTTGTTAAAACAACGTCACTTAATGGAGATACACCCAATGGGATCGGGAGAAGTTATTATGCTTACGTTCTGGATTACCACTGGAGGCAACAGAAAGTTTACTGGACTGATCTGTGGTCAAGAAAGGTAAATGCTATCACATGACAAATCATCAAAATATCCATAGGATTGATTCATAATGCACCAGAAGATTCTTCCAAAGATATCATGTTTCTGAGTACTTTTCAAGGTATTCACTGTTTGACCTATGTTAACTACAAATGACCTTTGACCTCCATAAAAATGGTATCAATATAGTACTGAGAATGGCATATGCACATACCAGCAATGATGTCCATCAATCTTACACTTCTTGAGATATCTTGTTCAGAAGGTTTTCACCCTTAGACCTCTGGTGACTCCCAATTGCCTTCAAACTCCATAAAAACACATAATCTTCTCAATATGGTTCACCCTCATGCTAAGTATGAGATCCCACACTGATACCCTTCTTGAGATATCATTATTACCTGGTGCATTTAAGTAAAGCTGAGTGTATCACAACCAACCTCAGTGATTGTACTGATTGAAGTGTTGCATCAGAAATTTTGAGCTTATTGTTTTTTGAGTTGTGCAGATGGCGCATAGGTGAAATTTTATTCACAGATTCACAAACAGATCAGCATTTTTCGAAGGATTGGACCTCTTGGAATATGTTCCTTAGTAGCAGCATGAAAGAAAGTTTCAGCAAAAGTTCCTTAGAGTTTTTGTTATGATGAAGACATATAGTTTCATGTGGGGCTTTTACCTTTATGACATATTATGCGACAATTTTTTGTATATTTGAGCCAGTGTTGCAATGCACTAGGTCTCTGACTTTTTTGGGGGGAAATTTCCCCTCTCCAAAATATTTTGAGGGTGATTTTGGTTCAAAGAGGGGGGGGGGCATCCATAAGTTGTAATATGAAAAGTCCACTTTAAGTTCCCAAAAGGTTTTCCCAACAGTTGCAGGAAACTTCCACACCCAATTTTAAAACTTGCACGATTGCTGAGATGTGTGTGGGATTGCAGCAATCCTTTTGCCTAATGCAAACATTGATTTGAGCAGAAAACACTATTCACCGTTTTCTACCCTTCAGTGCTTATGTCCTTCATTAATCAAGAGGGAAGGTCATTATTTTCAAATGGAGCTCACATATTTTTTTCTTACTTATCTTTCTTTTGAAGCTTGACTTCAGGTATCCAAAGTTAATTATCCTCTGATCAACAGGCCACACAGTGACAAGTTTTAGACATACTTGGTATGTGCATGCACCATATTCAATACTACATCGATACCTTTTTTATGGAGGTCAAAGGTCATTTGTAGTTAACATAAGTCAAACAGTGAATACCTTAAAAAGTACTCAGAAACATGATATCTTTAGAAGAGTTACTATGAGGGATCTCATACTTGGTATCTGTATGACCCATGTGGAGTAAATAGTCCCTGACCTTTTTTTGTGGAGGTCAAAGGTCATTTGGATTCACCAGTGGTCAAAAGTTTTAAAACACTTTTCATCAAGAAGGGTCCCTTGATGGATCTCATACTCAGCATGTGGATCACCTGTATTGAATGATAGGTTAACTTGCTTTTGTTTTTGTGGTGGTCAAAGGTCATTTGGGGTTAACACTGGTCAAAAGTGAAAACCTCAGAAAGGGCTTAACATGATATCTCAAGAAGGGTAACAGTAAAGGATCTCATACTATAGTGTGCAGATGAACTGTGTTGAGTGGATGGTCCCTGTTGTTTTTGTTGGAGGTCAAATGCCATTTGAGTCACCAGAGGTCAAAAGGTCAGTACCTTGTAAATATGATATCTCACTTGAGAATTTGGTAACATTGGTGAATGTGAGAGGTACTGTCATATCTATCTGTAATTTGATCTCTGTCCATGAATCTTTCATTCTGCTTATAGATGTTACAAGGTCATAATGAAACTGCAAGTTTGAATTAAACCACTGCACTATTGTTATACTGTACTCCAGAGGTAAGGAATCACTACTAGCTTTTTAACTTTGTTTTTTTCCTTTTGATTTTTGCATTTGCAGATGTTTTCAGTGTCATTAGGAGGAGGTGATGTAACTAGTTTCACTATTTCTGGTCCCGGCAGATTTGATTCCCTGGTTGTGGACTGGATTGCAAACAAGCTCTACATATTGGAGCGTTACTCACGATCCATATCAGTGATGGAAATGAATGGAACTAACAAAGCTATATTAATAACCAGTGACCAACAGCCAATCTCAGGTCTTGCCATTGACCCTACAGAGGGGTAAGTCAGTTTGCAGGGTTCGTCTTGCACACAGGATGCTAGGTGGGAACTTGAGATGTGAAAGTTTGTAAATTTTTAAAATATGTGTGCTGATGTTTTGGGACAATTTTAAAGGTGTGGTGACAAGAAAATTACATAGTTGGATATTTGATGTAAAAAAGCATTAAAAATCCAGAAAATAGCTGCAGTTATAACATAACAATCCATCAAGTATTGACCATTTTACTGGAATATCTGTTTCACACTTGTATCATGAATAAACATGAGCTAAATATTCAAATTTGTGACATTGAAAGATGGACATACCATATGTGGCTCATATTACTCTTTGTTTTTTCAATGTTTTTTCCATCTTAATTTCAAGGACATTGGTAGCATCATGCCGTGATGGTCCTTCTTAAAAATTCAACAAATACACCTCATCAGATCAAAGGAGGCATGGGGTGTATCTGGTATCAGACCTCGTTACCTGATCTGTGCCTTCAAGCGATGTTTTCTATCATTGTGCTCAAACTGCATAAAAAACCAATTAACACATACTTGACTAGCCTGCTGGCTTAAACCTATTACATAACTTGTTTGTGGATTTTGGTAGATCAGGTACTGCCAATTACTCAAATGTGAAAGCTGACTGTATCAGGTGTCTATGTAGTGTGCTTCATTTCCTCCCTGAGGGGATAAGATGTAATCAGGCAGAGGAGGATGTTACAAACCTTAAGAAGAACAGTTTCATCATGATTGTTATTACCTGAGTAGTTTATTTTGAAAGTTAAAATTGTTTCCTTGAGAAATATTGATATCACTCACCAAACTGTAAACTATCTGATCAGTAATTAAGAGGTAATTTGTATAGGTTAACAAAAGAAATCTTAACACTGTGCATCACTCCACATCATTATTTTGGCATAGGTAATACTTCAGAAACCATCAAACTTTTAAGACATATATTTTGACAGTGGTAAAAGATATTGAAATAATACCCACAGATCCTTCATTGGAGGACCCAATTCTTTAACTGATAAGTGAAACAGCTCTTTTTGGTGGCATGTCAGTCACCAGACTTTAAAAGGGCTTTGCTTCATGGTTCCTAAAATCCGTAATGATGGGCAAGTTTTAGATGTGATGTCTCTTGCTCAGTTCTTCGGTCACTGTCTCTTTTCAGATTTATGTTTTTTTCCTACCGTGGAGACAATGCAAGATTGGTTAAGACTTATATGGATGGGAGTCACAAAATGACCCTTGTCAGGGACTACATCTTTAGTGTCACTGACATCACTGTTGACATTCCTGCAAAACGCATCTATTGGGTTGACAGCATGCTAGATTATCTAGAGTCTGTGCGATATGATGGACGCTCCAGGTTTGCAACTTTTTGTTTTTGATTGCAGTTCCGTAGGATTTATTTCAATCATTCATTTTACTCAATACAGAAATTTCCACCTCTGTTTTTATTCATGTACTATCCACCTGTGACTAATGACCATCCATGTCTTACAGGCAAAGCAAACCTCAGGGTTCTAGAAATACTTTTTTTTGTAGACACTAAACAATTGAACAATTGTTGTGAAATATTTCGTCTAAAGTACCTTTGCCCTAATTTTCCTGATTTTTAGAACTAAATGTTTCAATACCACAATTTGAAGTTATCATTCTGTTCATTTTCAAAAGGAGGAAGCTTACTGCTAAATTACTCTGCTTTGCTAATTTTACACAAATTTCACTGGTCCATGAAATTCTGTATTACATGTCTTTACAATATGCCTACACTGCAATATGCAGCTGTAATCTTTATAGGATCATTATGCTCTTCAATGGATCCATCTCCTTCAACCTCAGGAAATGTCCCCTAACTTACGTTCTGATATTTTTGTAATAAAAGCACTTTCCTTGCCCTTCATTTGCATACAAAACAAACAGAATCATCGTGTAATACCTGCTCATTTACATAATTGATACTAGTACAGGTGATCAGTAGTATGGGAGTCATCGTCCCTGTTCTCTTCTCAAACAAGGAGTTGCAGTGTTTCTACATGCCATGAAATTGACCGGTACACGGCGGGTTTTCCACTTGGTTTGACTAAGTGATGAGTTGCATCCTGCCATTAGTAGAGTAATGCACAGTAGAAACAATTGATCCATTGTTTACATGCACTGTACAACACAGATAGCTGCACAAGCAAAGGCTGTCTGCTACAAGTAGTTCTGGAAATAGGATGGTTGGCTCAAGTTAGACATGATAAGGTGGTGTGAACAAGTAACTTCTTCCATCCTGCTGAGCTCAGTCTGTTTGCTGGAGAGATAAAGTTTCAGTGAGATGAGGGCTAGAAGAGCTGAAATTAGCAGCTTATATGTAATGGTCAAATACTTGTCATGTAGTTTGACCATCCTGTATGCACACGAGGTGGTGTTGTTAGGACTAACTCTAATGTGTACTACTAGGGGGGAGGGGTTTATTTTCCTTACCCTAGTCTAACATTTAAGCACCCTCCAACCTTGCAAAAATTACAGTATTCTCAGGATTTTGTTCTAGTTGCAACTAAAATTTTGTTGAATTTCCCCTGTGTGAATAAGTCTTGTTATTGACAGGCTTACAGAAACAGGGTTCGAATTGAATTTGGCAATTTAGCTCCAGATACCAATTTCATAAGTAGTCTGCAATTTTATTCACTGTAGTTGCACTGTGAACGAATGCCACATTGTTACTTCAAAAAGCATAAAAGTGGATTTTAAAACTTAGCATCGGCTTTGAGCCTCTTACTTCAAACACGGAAAAGTGCAAGAATTATTATTACAGCTCTGCAAGACTTTTTCAATTTGATTGCAGAAATGTAATTTTTATCATCTTGGTTCAAACTGTCTTTTAAAGCTAGACAGGTTTTTATGAAGTAATACCAACCTTCATGTTTGTTTACAGGCAAATAGTGTCTGTTGGGTTTGATGTGCTCCCTCATCCCATGGGGATTGCTGTCTTTGAAGAATATGCATATGCAAGTGACTCAACTAAGAGAGGAGTGGTCAGATTGAATCGTTTTGATCGAAATCCTAGGGGCACCAACCTGCTGCATAGTGAATCATCTGTGATAAGAAAGCTGAAAGTTGTGCACCCCGCTCTTCAACCTACATGTGAGTTGGTATGCGAAAGATAAGATCACAGATAAGATAAGATGTAATGGTGCTGTAGCCAAGTGGATAAACGTGGTGGCATTTGAAGCCATGGAGCTTAGCATCTGAGAGGTTCATGGTTCAGTATGCGGCTGTGTCAAAGTATGGTGGATGTTTCGTCTGTGGTTTTCCCATCTGAACTGGCCTCTGTAATCTCTCCGTAATAGCCAACTTCAAATGGACAAAGTAATTGTATACAATTCACAAGAATATTCACAAAAATAAGACAAAATGAGAATTTGTGACTAATTGTTTGAGGAAAAAATAGAAAAAACATTGGTAAAATGGTATAATTTTCATTACAAGATACTTGAGCTTCCTTGTGAATGAATTACATTTGTATTTCCTAGTTGATGCAATCATGTAACGCCAACTGTGATTGGCTGAAGTATTCGATTTTCTGTCCTGTGTATGCAATATGGCTTTGTTGAGCCCTCAGAATTTCGACCAAAATATTTCCACTATCAATGAAAGATGGGTGGAAAAGCCTTAAATAAACCGGCAATGATATTCTAGAGTAATAGCTAGTAATTGGCATTAGCAAAGGTTATACACACACAGGTTCTAACTCCCCAATGGAAGAAATTTCATCCTGAAATGCATAGTTCAATGGAACAAGTGAGGTACTGCTCTCTGCATAAATGTGGGTAATAGTAACAGTACCTTCCTTCTGACGAAGCGGGTTCGATAATTGAAAAGCATCAACAGTACTCCACGTGGTCAAGAATGTCAAAAACATTTACATGGCACATGCAAAGGACCCTCACACATCAATCTGCAATA
>WURT03149071.1:0-11023 GCA_009936505.3 Holothuria glaberrima
ATTTGAAATCTGGATCGAAAGTTAGTCTCTTTGTAAGTTCTGCATTCTTTACGTGTGAGTGTAAAGGACTGCCTGCGGAGCTTAGTTTCTTGTGATGACAACGTGGCGTGCATTCATATAAAATGTGGACAATGTTATAAGTTCGTATTGCTGGTTAAAAAAAATAAACTTAGCTCTGGATTCAAAGAACGAGTGATACAACAACATCACAAGCACTACGAATTTGTAGCTTGCACGAAGAAATTCAGCTCTTCAGTGAACAGTGCAGGCCTTCTACTGGAGTTTGTATGGGGCCCCTTTTTTTGGCTTTAGTGCAATCCACATTTCGATACAGTGACTGTGTGTGAAGTTGTAGTGAACATGAGCGATCACTGCATTTTGCAAATAAAATTTTGCGATCGGATTTTTTAAGTTCCTTGCTTGCGCAATTGACTACCCTGCTAATGTAAACATCAATGACCTCAAAAGATTTGGTTGTCCTTTTTGCAATATCTGGTAGTCCTGCAGAATTTCTGGTTGTCGCGGGCAACAGGACTACCGTAAAAATCGAACACTGGTACTTACTTGGCATGGCATGCTGGCACTAGAGTTAGTGCAGTCTGCGCATGACAGTTGTGTGTGATTCAGTATCAGTACGGACTTTCAGTGAATCCACAATGGTCTGTACGTGGCAAACCAGATTGAATTATTGATACAGCATGATTGCAAGTATGGGAAGAATGTTTGATTGTGGGATTTGGTCGGAGTGAGTTTGGGCAATATATTTATGCAAAAACCATCAGAAATGATGTCCGTCAGGGATCAAATTTTCTTATTTAAAAAAAAATGTACACATGAAAACAATGACTTCGGCCTAGGTTTTTATTTTTTAATAAAAAAATAAAAAGAAAAATCCACCTGGCGTCCAAAATCAGCCCAGCCGGTGATGAGAAACAAGTTATTTTTTTATGGGGCCTTATTACTATTTAAATGTTTATATAATTATAAAACTGCACTGTACTGTACTGCACTGTATGAAGAAGCTTTCCTGGCCTCCAGTGTTTTTTGTGTTTGATTCCACATGGAGTATTGTACAGCACTAACAAACCTGCGACTTACAGTACACCTGTGTGGCTGCTACAGTTCAGACTTAGGAGGACCCTATCCAGTAGATGGTGACAATGTTATAAATTTGTCCCATACAAAGTTAGCACAGCACACTTAAATTACTAAAGATACTGTGCAGTACAGTATGGTCATTTCACTGGGGTTGGTTGGGTGGTATATACTGGTATTTACATAAATACCAGTACCCGCAGTACCTGTAAGGCAAATACCAAAGATATTTGTGTGCTTAATATTACCGGTTCTTGATAAAACTACCAGCCTACTTCTTTTTTATTTCCAATGAAAATAACTGTACCATTTGTTTAATGTCAGGATGTGCCATGATTAAAATACTTCACACCAATATCTCTCCCCAAAATAAAATCAACTTTCTGTCTTCAGTATCAACTACCATACTATAGAGAGTCAGCGTGTCAGCTTGTTATCATATTTTGCGTCAAAGTCAAGTCCTTCCTGTAGGCTTTGGATGCTGTGTTTGGGGTTCACACCATAAAACAGCCAAGAAGAGTTCCAACCATGATTTGCAAGTCTGACTGTTCACGATACCGGTTCTGGGTAACCAGCGGTACCGGTACCAAAATTTCAGGGTACCGCCCATCCCTGACTTTCACTGTTGTGCTGTAGGACTGAAAATGTAGGGGTAAAGATCTATGAAAAGATGTAATATATTTAACTCATTTCACATCATAACAAAAATTTGGAAAGTGAAAAGAAGTCAGTGTGTACAGAATAAAGTTTCTAAGGTAAAAGAATTCTGCCAGAAATTCTTTATATTGGATGTGTGTCTTTTGCTCTTCACAGTTCAGACATCAGCAGATTATTTGGGATCTCACCATCATAACATCTGGCTATCACGTGACTAGTCTGAAAGTAAGCTTACTATTTGTTCTGGTATTCTGTAATGGGTAATGCAAAGCTGTATTGGCCCTGCATGCATTTGAGCAGAGTCCATACCATTCGATATGTTTACATACATGAGTAATATAATCTCTGAAGACAACCGACTTAAAGTTGTTCCATCACATTAGGGAATAAATTAACTAAGAAATAGGGAAATACAAGTGGAAAGCCACCCAGTATAACCAAGACCAATATTATACCCATCTAACATTAAGCTAATTCCTATTCCTTGCCACTTGGATATTAGTTTAGTATGTTTCATGTTCACAGAACTTCTTGAGGTTACCATGTTTAAATTTAGATATACTGTGGAAAGTTTAAAATCCATTGGCATTGATCACACAGACTGACACCAGTGAACATGGTCATATTCACACATCACTCCCTTGCTTTAATTTTGGGTGCTACATGCCGGATAAAAGATCCAAACATGTCTCATACTTGACAAATCATGTTACAGTAACAAGTTTTAACAGTTTGTACCCTGGTGATGTCAAATGACCTTAAGTTGACCTCCACCAGAAAAAAAAAAGAAATGCAATCATTATAGGGCATCCACATGCCAGACATGAGATTTATAATCCATTTTATTCTTAAATTCATGTAACTTACAAAGTTCTAGCAGTCTGACCACCAGTGACATCAAAGATCTTTGAAATCCACCATATATTATACAGTAAATACCAACTTCTCGGCATCCAGACAGTTCCAGTTCTCCCAACTATGCAACTTGTAGCTTCTCCCATAACTTTATAAAGCTCCTCCTTGTGTAAGACCATGTCCTTGTGAGCATACCGGTACAAGGCTAAAATGATTAATCCAAGCACTCTCTCTACATTGCATGGATGTGAGCGTCTCTGCATCTTTTGAATTTTCAAACTTTGATGTCAATCAAAGAGCAGTCACCAACTGAGAATTTTGATACCCCTACACTAAAATTATACTTTGGGATGATGAGTATACAGTATGTCTTTAACACAGATCCCTCACCCGGCAAGCATGAGATTCATATTTTTTCTTGAGATACTGTATTATGTTTACAGGGTCTTCACAATTAGGCTCTGACTGTTCTGAGCTAGGAAAGGGCGGTTGAACCAGTCAGCCTTGTACCAGTCATTTCTTATCTCATCACCGTGATCTCATGGTACATAGAATATATTAAAGAAATAAGAAATGACTGGTACAAGGCTAACTGAGTCAATTGTCCTTTCCTAGCAGAACACATGGGAGGGAAAAAAGGAGTCAGAAAATCCTCTTATTTTTGATCCAGTCATTGTAATCTTGTGCTTTTTCATTTATCTTGATAGTTTGGGGCCAAGGAAGAACAAATCGGAAGGATTTCCGATATTATTCTGATTTGAAATAAAATCATGAATTCTCAGGTTTTTGTTTTTGTTCAATCCAACTCTTACTGAGAAGTTGCACTTACGAAGAAGATAGCATTTGCTCCTTTCTGAAATCCTCATGCCTAGGCCTACATCATCGTGGATAAACTTTAAAAATGTTCCTGATTAATGTTAGGCCAACACTAGGCTAGGCCTACAGTGTAGTTTGTTATGGCAAAACTTGACACGTCACCCTGCCACCTCAACCTTGTACAATGTCAGTGTTATATTGGTAGAATGCAATTCAAGTGACCAATAGTGGTACGCTCCTAACATATGTGTAATTTATACTGTACACTCTAAGCTCCACCTTCACTGGAAGCAGGGCTGCCAAGGATGAGTGAGCATGTGTCCCAGAGTGAGATTTTTCCGGGAGACTATCTAAGTGGAGCGCCACCATTGGCTGGCGCGAAGCGTACCAGAAAATTTTGGTGAAACGAACCACTCACATCGCCGGAAATAGCCTTTCCCAGCCCCTGAAACAACATTAATGCTTTATATATTTTGGTGTCTAATTTTCTGAAAATTGTTTCATCATGCCACTATCACAAAACAGATGCAACCAATTCAACTATTTTCATTACATAGAACTAGGCAAAATGCACTGGATGCCAATCCAGCCAGATTTGTTTAATAGCTTATCTATGGTGTTCGTCTGGTAGCAATTGGATCTAGGCCTATGCTGAGAGAGAAGGGTGTTCTAGTATAACCACATTATGGTACCTGCTATAAAAGGATGCCGAGAGAGTAAAAGAGGGGACCAACAGTTGTCCCTTGCTTAATGGGATAAGTTACTGGCCAGTGGGATAGAAGTATGCAGTACCATTAGGCTTAATTTTTCACCTTATACAAAGAAATGCATGTTACCACACCCAGTAAAAGTAGTAGACCTGGCAGCTGACTGTACAATAAAAATCCACACATTCACCCCATGCTCTGAAATATAAAATCCCTTAAAAAGATGAAATGAAGTCCTTTTCCAATGTGCCCTCAGTCAAGTAGCATTTGGATGAAAACATCTAATCCAGACAAAGGAGGTTATCGGTCCAATCGATATGACTCCCGATTCCGATAGTTCGGATAGTTTTCAAAAAAGGAACAATTTCTCCCTGATAATTTCAACTCTACACAACTGAGATTCGTTGGGGATTTTCCCCTTCGAAATCCGGTACTCCCACTGAATAGTTTGACCCAATCGTCTCTAAGTCAATATGAGAGGCTGAACTATCAAATGGGAGAACTGGATTCCTAAGTCCTAGTCTGCAGTCTGCTGACCTAGTACTGTACATGGGGTCGCTTTGTGGCTTCACACTTACTAGGTCAGCAACATCGCTGTTTTCAAAACTGGGGTACTGCATCGTCAAAATATTTTGCTGGTTTCGATCTTCATAAAATTTACAAATACGTCTAGGTTATTGACCTCTAAGGGTCATTTATATGTTTAACAACCTTCTTGCTAGGAATATGTGCACAGTGTCCAAAAATTTTGATTTGCATAAGCAATGCTCTTTTGTTATTTAGACATTCTATCAAACTGCTTAAATCTTGTTATTAGGACGTTCATACTATTGTATGCTACGTAGCATGCATTACTCTTCAATTGTGACATAGTCCATAGCTATGGTTACATTCATACACAAGCATATACGCGCACCTAGCAACATTCACTGCAGCAATGCACGCAGACGCAGGATCCCTCAGGGATCTTTTGCATGAAAAAATTTGTACAGCCATGGCCTAGGCCTAGTTCAGGGAACAAAGTCTACATGAGAACTAGGCCTAGGTATATTTTGACGATGCAGTACCCCAGTTTTGTGAACTTAGTATGTTGCTGACCTAGTATGAGAAGCCACAAAGCAACCCCATATACTAGGTCAGCAGACTGCAGACTAGCACTGCCTGTGCTCCAAAATAGCAGGATGTCTTAACAGACTCAAGAATATGCCCTGCCAATTTAAATATTGCCTAAGTAAATTTGAACAGTCTACACGCAACTACTGAGTTAATGAAGTCACATGACCACTTCTCTAGCATTCCCGCCTACTGGTAAATCTGGGCAAATGAGATTTCACGGAACTGTGACTGGCAAGTGAGGTCCACCTATATCTTGAATAATGCAAATATAGGCATACACTTTCCTATCATGGTATGGTAAGTGAATCTTTGATGTTTCTTCCCTTTGGAAATCAAAGATTTTTTAGGTTTTTTCAAGTATATTTTTCAAAAAGGCGAGCCCTAAAAGATGCAGTTGATTCTCATAAGACAAAATCTGTTGTCAAACTTTGCGAGTACCTGACTCATGGAGTGATGCAGTTCGATGTTTTTCTGTCGATGTGTAGAGATTAGAACATAGGCTTTCTGTCAATACCAAAATCACATAGTTTAATTGACAAACTTCTTTGTAAACAGATGTCAGACTGGAAGTGATATTTACTGTACAAAATGTATGCATGGTGTATGTCGTCTATACACACACGTTATAGTACTGTAGTTATTACTAGGCTTTTAGTATGTTACAGTGTACATGTTATGGTTGTTGGTCAGGACACTAACTTTTGGAATACAAGCTTTTCGAATGTTTTCGCAAACATATGTTTAAACGAGGGATGTAGCCAACAAATTATAAATATATTTATGAACCTTGTCTTAGCTGGGCAAGACTATTTAAGGGGCACTGTAACGAACAAAGGTAAACTAACGAAGGCACATTATGTTATTTGCCCTGCTTACTGTACTTTGTAGCATACACTTACAAGTTACAATAGTATACAAAGTAGGCCCTAAATTACACCAACAAGTACAACTAGGCCCTAATTTACAGCCGACACAATGGTCTACCTTAAACCTTAGGGTTTTTAATATTATTTTCACTGAAAATTGCTATGTACTGCTAACAGCAGAAAAACCCAACCAAAGTAAAAATTGCTATTACTTAGCATATGGGCCTAATCTGAATTGTGTTTTCTAGTTTGCGACCAGATCCTGCTTCCTGCTATTTCCTCTAGCAAAAGATTTACACTTGAGTGAGGGTTGAATCTTTGAGATTCATACCAAGCTTATTGTAGTCCTTTACATTTCATTCCAATATCAGTAACTTAGCCTGAGGCCTGTATAGGTAAGGCTACTTTTGCATTATGATTTTGGGGATGGGAAGGGGTGAGGAAGTGGTAAGCACTGTGATGGCTATATATCATATTTTTATGTGACCCAGCCTTTCTTAAAATATTTATGATTTAGTGAGTGTATAAATGCATAGTGAAACAAGTACCATGGTGGTAAACTTGGATAGGGTCTTCAACAGATGTTAGTGTACAGTATGCATTGTGGGCCGGTACCATACATTTTGCATGCAGTGGCCGACTCAAGGTATACACCCACTGTCTCAAGGGTACACTCACTTTGACAATTATTTTCAAGGTTAATCCACACTGCCCCTGTGTCGGATTGTTCTGAAGTCTCTGTGTATGACCCTGATGACACCTTATGGTGTAGGGAGAGTTAGGAACAGTGTTAAGGGGAACGACAGGCTTGCCAAAAGTACCAGCTTGAATCGTTCGACGAATGAAAGCTCCAGAAAATTCTAGCTACGATTTCTTCGAGTCCTTTCTAGAACTAACCACGTTTCCACTTTGAGAAGATTTGACTTCCTTCTGGAAGGAACTGTCTGACTTAAGACACTAAATTTGGCAGTAATCATGCCTGGAAACTTCGCTTCCTAGAAATACATGTATTGCGCACTGGAATATTCTAGAATTCGTTAATTTGAGAGGTTTCTCTAATAAGGGCTGGCGAATATAAAAGGAAATTCTCGCAATAGTCATGGAGAGAGACACAACATTATAACTGTAGAACCAGACGTTATCATTATCATTGCTGTTTGAACGAGATTGAACCGTGTGTTGTGTATACATTATTCCACTGTTAATATTGCAAGTTCACCTAAACGTGTGCTGCTTGCAGTCATTACATCATCAGAGCACACAGAAGCCAGCCATTTTCTGTACGCCATTCCACTGCACCGTGAGCGTTGCCGATTAAAGAGTAATATTCGCCAGCGCAAGCACTTTGACTTCACCCTATCCGCCTAGGCTATCGCAGAAACCAAGCCTACTACAGCAGCCTACCATCATAGAAGTTGCATCGCTGGCCAAGACTAGCAATAAATATATTAACTAAGTAATTGTAAACAGGCCTAAGCTAAGATTTAATATTTGTATGAATTAAGGAAAGAGGGTTTTAATCGTAAATAATAATCAAGTTGTTGAATTTTAATCTCATTCTTCTGCGATATTTGAATCTTTCGCTGATATTGGTTTGAATGCCACATCGAGCCGTAACACCAGTTTGGAGAATCTTCACTGAACATCACATCAAGACGTTGCCTTTCAACTGCATAGATGCAATATGTTGAGTACTTCTTGCCAGTCATGTAGGCCTGGGTTACTTTCAGTCTCTTACTTGTAAAGTTGTTTACAGCAGTAGAATTATTCAATGTATCATTTTTATTGTTAAACTAGGTTGAAACTATTTCAGATATTCTGGCCTAGAAAAATTCAGTTATTTCATGATTTTTGTACATCTGCTTTTTATATCTAATTGTTTTCATCTTTATCATAAAAAAAATAAAGGCAATAAAACAAATCAAGTGTTTTTTATTCCCTTAGGAAGCTAATTGCACAGAAGTGAAAAAAAAATGTCAAGGAAAATATGATACTGTACCATGTTTATTTCATTTTGTCGGGACTTTACATACCGTACCGCAGCAGTGCAAATAAGTATCTTTTAGATAATGGTTTACTGAATCTGTCTCAGCATGGTTTCCTGCCTAATAGGTCATGCATTACAAATTTACTGAGCTTTCTTGAGGATGTTTCTCTGGCTCTTGATTCTGGTCATAGTATTGATGTCATCTACCTTGATTTTCAAAAGGCATATGATAAAGTACCATTAGGTAGACTTATGGTGAAACTGAATCAGTTAGGTATCCAGGGCAGGAGTGCTGATTGGATCAGTTCTTGGCTGCATGGTAGATCTCAGAGGGTTGTGGTCAATGGTAATTTCTCATCTTGGAAGGAAGTCACAAGCGGTGTTTCACAGGGGTCTGTTTTTGGCCCAATTCTTTTAATTTTCATCAATGATATCGACAGCTCTCTCGCATCTAGTATAAGTAAGTTTGCTGATGATACTAAGCTCTATAGAAAAGTAAATGATGAGAGGGATGCTTCACTTTTGCAAAGGGACTTAGACAGGTTATTTGCATGGTCTCAGACTTGGCAGATGTTTTTTAATGCTGATAAATGTAAAGTTCTTCACTTTGGTTCTAAAAATTTGAGTTATAGTTATAACATGGCTGGTAGTATTTAGAGTAATGTGACTTTTGGAAAAGACCTAGGTGTTGTTACAGGGCTCTACACTCACTTTCAAACTCACTTGCTATGTCGGGCAAGCAACCACTGGAATCAACTTGCCCTAACATTTTTTTACTTGCAACTTGTGGTAGGGCAGACAAAATGTTGATTCCCCATGTGGTTGTTAACAGTCACACAGGTGACAACAATCCTTAAAATTCTTAACAATTATTGAATTCCAAACTTCTCCCATCTTTAAGTTTACAGTACTATTTTTAATTTAAGGGTTCTCAAACCAAGGGTCTGGGGTCCCTCAATTTTTTTTCAAGAGTGGTGTTACTTGTGAAATTAAATTTTTTAATTCATTTCCTTACGTTATGTAATGTTAAATAAAGAAAAGCATTTGACTGCAACATTTTTTCCACTCTTTTCACTGGTATCTAGGCTTCTGTGCAAAGAACAACTGAATTAGCAATTCCTTGCACTTTGCTTCCTAACATAACTCTGGCTTCAAGTCCCAAAAGCTGACCTCAACGTGGTGCTAGAGTGGCAACTACGATTATCAGGAAGTGGCTGTGAGTTTTTATTTCCCAAATCACCTCAGTGTTACCTTAGAAGTTTTAAGATTCTCTTCTCAGCCAGTAAAGTAAAAATTCTGAAATCAAAGCCAATATCAGAACTTGTGTAATCAATGAGTTGGCCAATGTTTCTGATGTTCAGGAGGCTATAACTAGCTTGTTGGGCAACATAATTTGTAGTTTGCTGTTTTGTTTATTTTTTTTTTATTATTATTATTTTTTATTGTTTCTGAGAGCAAATTTACATTCTTGCTGGAAAGATGAAAACTGTATACATTGGTACTGCAGGCATGATGAATTTCTTATTTTAAGCAGTTTTGCTGTCATGGGGTAATTTTGTTAGGACTGTGCTGTAACTTGGATTGTGAGCCCACTGTAAAGACTGCACCCCACATAACTTCCCTCTCATTGTGTTTATGAATCATGCAGCCTGTTATCAATTTCTCACTACTAATTGTCACCAAGTGTTAATGGAAAGAAGTAAATACTTCTTGTTCCATGTTAGTTGTACCATACTAAACCCATATGTAAATGTAATAATAACTGAAGTATGCTTACTACAGGTCATCAAGTAAAAATCAGGGTTTTATTGAGGAAGATATGAGGCAGTAACCATATGAACAATGTACTACAAATTAGCAAAAAAATTAGCTATGGCAGTGTTGGGGTGGTGGAGAGTTGATGGTACATAGTTGACTTAAGTCTAGACCACTCATGAAACGTATCTATGGTCTAATGATGATATTTATCCTGATACACTAGAATGCTAGGCTGCACTGCAATCATTTATCATATTGGCCTCCTGTTTGATTTGCCCGAGCTTCAATATGCAGGTGATACATGCCACAGAGAACCCACACCCTCATACTGTCCTAGATCCCATTCACTGTTTTAAACGTCCAAGACTTTTTGTACAGAAATGGCTAGTATTCAGGGCTTCATTTTTTTAGGAGCACCAGCGCGATCGCGCTCCTTAGTGCTCCTTAAATTAGCCCAGCGAGAGCAATTCATCATGCTCCTAAAAAACTATTAGCACGCAGTCAAACTCTTTAATTCCTGCAGGAGAGCAATAAGACTGCGCTCCTCAAAAGAGAAAAAAAAATACAGCGGGAGGAGCTTTTCTTACGGTTACCAACTCACACAGTCCCTGGGCTCGATATAACTGAAGGCACCGACAGCATTGGCTATCGCACCCTTGCCGATGGCCAGGGTAGCCAAAACTGCCTCAGTGCCCTTCTGTGCATGGCTATCTGTACCCTCCGCATATAAAGAATATAATTTTGCTGATTTCTCAGTAAGTTCTTCAGTTTTTGCACACATATAGGGTCCAAAAATTCAAAGAGATTCGAAATACCAGACATGATTCTTTACAGAATTTTAAACGATCGGATCACCTTGAGACGTTACATACACTGCGCAAGATATATTCATGTTCAGATGTAGTGCAAGTGTGTGTCTTCATTGGCATATGGCAGTACTAAGTATTGGCTTGGCCCAATTCAAGTGCAGTACTGCAGTATACATAGCTTCAACAAGGAACTGCAGCTTACTGAAACCCTCAGAATCTCAACCAAAACCATACCTCAAAATGGATTAAAAAATAAAAAATGGTCACACAAAAAATTCAGGCAGCGGCAGTTTGGGGAATCTGTAAATACAAACATAAATTTCGACTTCTAAAAGAGATTTTAGTCCCGAAATTTAT
>WURT03149082.1:0-11023 GCA_009936505.3 Holothuria glaberrima
GAACCTAGCCTACTGCTACGTCGTGAGAATAAAATAAAATCAAACTTTACATTTTTTTCACCAAAATTGCACATCTTTATGGCTGCTATCAAGAGTGGCAAGTGCCTTTTCCGGCGATCTTGGATGTATTAAAATCTCAAATTTTCATGATGTGCTCCGCGCCAACTCATGGTGGCGTTCCGCTCAGATACCGTAGTAAACAGGAACCTCCCACAAAAATCTTCAGTCCCCCCGAGCCCCTGAACAAAATATCCTAGCTACGCCACTGCCTGTGGGCGTTGGGCCCAGAGGGTCCAGGGCCCGTGGGAGACCAGGGGAGAAGACCTCGGAAGCTGTGGGAAATTTACAAAAATTGTGGCCATTAGTATGAAGCATTGAACTAGCCTATCTTCAAATGGTATTGGATGCGTACTTAACAGACCATAAAACATACGATAAGCTACCAGTTACCGTCAGAAATAGAGGAAAGAAAGCTACCAAGCTATTACTTACAGGTGGGGGGTAGCTAAACTACTTCTTCAAGGCAGCAGCTCAGCGGGTGGGACCCTGAAGGAAAAGCCCCCAAAACCCTGAGCTATTTTCAAAATTATGGGCATTCATGAATCAATCTTGAAAGTGGTTTGACGTGCACTAAAGTGACCACCAAAATCAAAATTTGGACACCTCTTTAGACTAGCCTAACGCAGACTAACTGTCGGTTTATTTGATGACGAAGGGGAATTGTGAATGAGAAGCACGAACGATGTTAGGGGTTTGAAGAGCTATCTTACCCAAGGTGCTCTACCTGTTTACGGTAAATGGATGCACTTATGTCAAGTATTGTGGTAACAGCAGTGGGTGGGAGCGAAGCACGTCGAAAATCATTTCACTTTTTCAGGCGTTTTTGTAATCCAGACTAAGCTTGAGCCACTCCAACGTTTTGGGGGTCGGGTACCCGCTGCCCTATTAGTCGTGATTTTTACTAGAATCGGGGCTCCTAGAATGGCAGCATAACTGACACCGTAACATACATCTCAAAAACTCTAAACAGTTGATAACTTTCAATGAATTTAATAAACCAGTAGGCCTATACAATTTTCTTCAACGTCTGAGATGCCGAACCTCCAATGTCGTAGTTTGGATCGTAATGAAAAGGGAAAAATCGTTAGAGCCATATGTGTTTAATACTATATAAAACATACGAATTAACACAAATGGAAACTCCAAAGCATGATTTTACGCATATTTTGATAGTAGTGAAAAATATATGAGGAGACGCGATTCCAACGAAATTAGAATCGTCGCTATACTCGAGTCTTGCCACTGGCCAGGAGTCGAGATTTTGAAGTAGCCTAAAGTCGGGCAAGTAACCCAAGCCTAACTCAGAGTCTAACTCATTACATTCGAGACTGTTTCTAATACAAACAATTTTTGAACAAGTACCAGATTTTGTAAAGGAATGTCGGGGAAAGGGGAAGGGGACAATGGGGTGCCTCAGCAAGTAGCTCAACCACTACCACTGAATAGAGCGAAATTTGGATTGTACGCCATGACTGAGTTACAAGTAACATATTTGACAAAAATAAGACCACTTGAAGAGACAGCAAAAGTAATACCGCAATATATCATATCGGATCTTTCGGTATACTTTCAGTGACAAAAAACACCACATGATGAAACCAGAAAGTAATCGTCTGCACTCGAAGCGTGCGAAAATTATTGGCTGTAATTAGGATCGTCCCTATAGGGGGATTTGGGGGAGTTTGGCACCCACCCCCTTGCAGCCGGCATAATTCTGCATCAGTCTGCGAATGAAGGGAAAGGAGAAGGGGAAAAGAGAGAAGGAAAGAGAAAAAAGAAAGAAGGGAAAGGAAAGAGAAGACAGAAACAAAAGAAGAGGTGAGAAGGAAAAAGAGGGAAGGAAAGACGAAAGAAAAATCGTGTGAGTAGGGGAGAGTGGGTCAGCGAGGATAAGCTGTAGCAGGTTGTTGACAATTACTCATAAAATATTTGCGAAAATCCGTCACAAGCACATGAAAAGTAAACATCGTTAGGTGAAACTGCTCTACAATATGCTTCTCAGACATGCCAAAACTTGATCATGGCAATGTGACATCGTGTCACTGTGAGACGACAGAATTATCATCCAAAATGATTAAGAGGGGGGTGGAGGAAAAGGAGATAAAAAAGAAAAAAAGGAATAGAGAGGAAGCCAAGTGTGGCACCCCTTTGCACCATACTGACGTTTCTATTTGGGCTTACGTCATTAAATCTTTAAAAAGGCCTGCAGGAGTTAACTGAATCGTTGGAGAATGATAGCAACTCGAGTCATGACTTGCTACAATCCTACATGCTGGATTCTTGTGCATGCATTTAGAAGCTGAAAAGCAGTGACAAATTTGTGTTTTAGAGTGCAATTTTATGCAAACTTCAACGTTCAGGATAAGGGATGGCACCATGTGAGAGACACCGGGCTATTTCGATTTCCTTGTAAGTAAACTAGGTTTTCAATTTCGTTGGGGAGCCTTAGTCTATAAGATAAACCTTTTTATGTTTCGTTGCTTCCAATTCTTTTATAGTGCCTTTCCATATAGATAAACAGTACGCAGAGTGAATCTATGCATAGTTTCACAGTTTTCTGTAAACATCGGAAATCTAATCTCCAACCGCGAAGTTGTTCTCCTTTATTTATACTACAGTGCGGTAAGCGACTCACGGCGACAGGTTTGACCGTATGGTAGACTAAGTCTGGTTGCAAAGTATGTTTTTACCGATTTGGGCCAACCACCCCTGACAGTATTTTACTTTAATGTAAACCAAATGTGAAGACAATTACAGAAGTAAGACTCTCCGGAAAAACACTGAATCAGCACTGGCCTTGGTTCATCAGTTTATTATACATATTGTCATGGAATGTTTCAATGTGAAGTTTTTTTCTTACCAACACCCTCCTCACTCACTGTTAACACCTTTTTCGTAACCAGTCGCTTCTGCTGGGGCTTCGGGTTGTTGCTCCGTTAGGCAACTTGGCACCCTTATCGGACAAATTCTGTCACCACAACTGTTTGGGATACTAGGGTTTTTCCATACTCATGCCACACCCAGTTTAGACGCAGAATCACACTGACAGATTTATATCAGAGTGCGATATCCGGCCTGCAAGCCAGAGCGTTCGGGATGCCAAATTTGTCTATCCTCGCTAGTATGGGCGGCCACCAGGGCAAAAAAGACAAGAAGCAAAAAAAAAAAAAAATACATTTCAATTTCAAGGAAAAATTTTAAAACTAAAAGATATATCAAGTTGACATTTTAAAACTAAAACAAGCAAAGAAATACATTTCACAAGCGAAAAATACATTTATTTCCAAAAAACCAAATAAATAAATAAATAAAAAATACTAAAATAGTTATATTTAATCTTAAAATTATTTCTAAATTAAAGCAAAAAAAAAAAAAAAAAACACATTATAGCCAAATAAAACGAAAATAATAGTTATTATTTCAGACTGTAGTGTTCTGAAAAACAAACTGTACTTCACTCAAGAAATAATTCTCAAAAAAATTAAAATATTTCGACAAAATTAAATTTTAAAACTTGCTTTTACTCACAAAATAAAGAACGCACTGATTAAACAAAGTATAATTTACTCCGGAAACACAGAAAGTTGGGAACACTAACTCTCTGTGACACCGTCGTAGTGGAGGTGGTATTAGACCGTAGACGACGTGGAGAAAACGCAGTCCCCATGCATTGTTTACGTTACGTAGATCGGACGGTGTAAGCGTACAGTTCAACGTATGTAGGCCTAAGTCTGGGTACGGGTACGTATGGTGTAGATACCAAGTACGTATATGGAAGTAAACTTGCTCTAACCAAAGATTCTATCCAGTACTAGTGGTACCGGTACAGTATGTCACTTAGCCTAACTAGCAATACTACGCGGGAAAATGCTTGCCTGCGACCGACAGCTCCCTTAGTGTCTTTTACCATTCAGTAACGTCATCTCAATGAATTGAGTAGGTGCAACGTTAGACAACATCCATCCTTTACATACAGTCACGCAGTCTGCACTTAAGCTTAGAGTACCTTTATAAGGGGAGTAGCGACATTGACGTTCCAAAATTTACAGGTCACTTGACAACAGGAGCCATTTTGTTTCCTAAAAGTCCTCAATACAGTGTCAGTGTACTGTCTTCGCCCAGAAAATGACGGGTGGTTTTGTATTTGGGTGCAACATTCAGTCTGAGAATGGGTTAGAATGTACTGATTTCACACCAATACTAAAAGAAAAAAAGATTAGAAAAAAGGTTATGATTTGTGGGCCCTATGTTCGGAATACTACGACTTTAAAATAAAACTCTGATTCTTGTGAAGATTCAGTAAGTTGAACGTGAACAAAAATTTCATGTTCTTCTTCAAATGCTTTATTTGCAGATATCTCACATGTTATACTTCGTAATACTCCACGAGGCTTTGGGGCCTGGCCAAGGGCCCAGTTAGATGTGGGGGTTCTTAAACCAGTACTCTATGCATTTCAAATGTAATATGAATGTATAATGAAAACAAAAAACAACAGCGCAGAAGTTATAAAGTGTGACTTCAATGTATTGTGTGGTGTCTAGTGCTCTTTTGTCCAAATTAGGGCCCTAGGCCAGGAACCCTTAATCCATATCAAGCTTCAATGCATTCTGAACCTTTATCTGTTTATACCTCACATTTTCATGTATAGTTAATATCATCTCGAAGTGAACAAACCCAATTATGGAGTATTTTCGGTTTATGCACTTAGCTCCCTTATAATTAGGGCCCTATAATTTGCCCATCGGACCCCAGTGCCATATTATGTAATGAGAGAAAACTTTTTTTTCTCTTCTCTCGATTTGATATAATCTACCATCGAAATTGGCTCAAAAACGTTCACAAGAATGTAGCCTATTAAGTTTTTAGGTCCTTCGTGTTGCCAAGGGGCCTCTTGCCATTCGCTCCCCACCAGTGACTCCAAAGGAACTAGGTCCCATAATTCTCAGTCATGTGGCCATCCACCCTGTCATCACGTAACCTACATTGAAACATCGTGAACTTTTGCTGTAAAAAAAGATGATCGCTCATACGTACCATGCATAAATAACAAGAAATGATCTGGCCCCTAGTGTCATTGTCTCCCCTCGCCTGACCCATATCACTGTGACTGGGACCCTACATATTTGTTACGTGATACTCTACCTGTCCCGTTCAATTGTTACCACAAACGATAAAAAATTAAACCTTCGGCGCTTACAAGGGACTCGGGTGATATTGTGCAGTGCAGACGTGTAGCCAGAATTGTGTCATGGGAAAGGTTTTGTTGGAGTGTGACACGTGGGGGAGGTATACATGGGGAGGTGTTCCAGGTGCGAAATTGTGCAATGCCTGTGTCTCAAACGTAGTGAAGTTTTTCGTGTCAGCATATTTTCCCCAAGACTGATGACTTTTGCCATTATTTTTTTTCAACCTGGGGTCATGAGGGGTTTCAACCCTCCGAAACCTCCCCTTGGCTGCGCGACTGGTGTAGTATACATTCGCCAATGGAAACAACATGGCATCCAAATTTAAGTTGTCGCCACTCTTTCTCTATAAAGGCACTCCAGCTCAGAGTGCATGTATGGCTCTGCTTCAGCTGTCGTGAAAAACGCCCCCTATTATGTCTTTTTCGCGTTTTGTATTTGTCTTTTTCGCGTTTTGTATTATTTTCGGTTTGTCTTTTGGCTCGCCGATTGTAACAATTTGTTTCCGGAGAAAACATGTTGTCTGTGTAAGATTTCTTTGATTTCTTAATTTTGTGAGTAAAATCGTTTTTAAATTGTATTCTGTGGAAATATTTTAAGGTTTTTGGAGAAATATTTGTTGCAAAAAGTACAGTTTGTTTTTCAGAACAACAAAATTTAAAATAATATCTTTTATTTTCGTTTTATTTGGGTTTAATGTTTAGGTTTTTGCTGTGAAGAAATAATTTCAAAATTAAACATAATTATTTTTGGTAAAATTGTTTCGGGAAAATAATATGTATTTTTCTCTTGTTAAATGAGTTTCTCTGCTTGTTTTACTTTTTAAAATTTATATTTGGTATATTTTTGCGTTTAAAATTTATTTTTGAAATGAAAATGTAAATTTTGCTTGTTTTTTTTTTTTTGCCCTGATGGCCGACCATACGCTCGTG
The DNA here is from genome assembly GCA_009936505.3 of Holothuria glaberrima. NCBI lineage: Eukaryota > Metazoa > Echinodermata > Holothuroidea > Aspidochirotida > Holothuriidae > Holothuria > Holothuria glaberrima. The sequence goes on from WURT03149082.1 coordinate 6,177, forward strand.
CCACACATGGAAAAGATTCATAACTACAGTGACAAATTTAAGTTTTTCTGACGTAAATCCCCCAAAACAGTGAGTCCAGGTCGACATTCCTGCAGGTACAGCATGAATAGCTTTCCAATGAAACTTCCTGGATCCGCCACTGCTACTATAATTTCATCCACTTGCTACCAAAGTGGTCTGCAAATAGTGGTGACGTTACGGGTGCATTTCCCCATCCTTATTGCCACCTCCGCGCGTTTCCCAACTAAACGTGTTACTTACTTGATGGGAATTAAAACCGTTCCAGCGGCTTTCGCCACTCCTTTGGAATTTGGCCAAATAATTTAAATGAGAGAAGGTGTTTAACAATAGCCGAGGGCTTGGTCTAACGATACTTTGTACAATTTTAATTAGGGTGCTGGATGAAAGCAGAATACCGTGCAGAATACAGATGCTGGGAAGAGCAGAGCGTATTGGTTCGGAGTCCCAAAGGGGAAGGAACTAATTTAACCTACCCCCCCCCCGGCCGCGCTGTTATCCGTAAGAAGACAGGTCATCCCTCGCAGGTGCTCTAGCCAGAGGTACGTGGTAGTGGGTCTGAGGAAATATAAGAGCGTGTGAGTTTAGTATTTAGATCAATAATACATTCAGTAATAGTCTGAGAGTGTGTTGTGAGAAAACGTAGGCTAATCGTCTATATACAGAAAAGGCTCTATGCAAAGTATTTAGATTCTGGACATTTAAATTGTCTTGAAAATGCAATAATTCGCTTCCCGCGTAACAATCGTTGATCAGTTACTATATCATTAAGTCTTCCTAATGGACAGCTTGCCGACAGAGTTACTATTCCAAAGCCCTATGCAACGAGTTCTTCTATCATCCATCCTCCCTACACTAAAAAAACCCTCGTATCATCAAATGACCCGTCATTAATCCTAGTTAGGCTACTATAAAAACAAAATGGTTAGATTGTAATCATTGTCATCTACTTAGTTCTCATATATGGTCATCTGAAGATAATTAATGGTCACATCCTAATGCACACACTTTTATACCTCAACAGTTAATTTGGAAACGATGAAATGGGACGATCATCTTTTCAGTTTGCCCCATAGGCGTAGGAAGCTGTTCGAGACGGGGGCTGAACCTCGCTTCGGATCGCCGTCCTGGGGGCCTAAGGGGAGGGGTGTCCCCCTCCCGTTTAGAAATTTTTTTGATATTTGAGGGACCTTGGATGCAATTTGGTGCACTATTTTGGACAAATTTTAAGGTAAAGTACTTCAAATTTTTGATACTTTTCACAGAAGAGACAAATAAGGGGTTTTCGTCCTTGGAAATTGGGGGGCTGAACCATAATCCCGCCCCAACAATTTTCACTGGGGGATGTCGCCCCAGCCCCCGCTTCCTACGCTCTTAGTTTTCCCCCTCCGTCCCTACCTTACGCGGACAGACTGGGTAGATTACTCGCATGTGTTTCAAGTGGTACTGACAAGTTTTCTGAAATATTATGATGTGAGATGTCTACAGCCACGCATACACACACACACATTTCTTCTTTTGATTCTAACCCCCTCAGAATCGACTAAATGGCAGACAAGGCCTCTCTAATTCCCAAGTTGTGCTTGCGAGGCCCCGGAACCACTGCTGTAGCTGTAGATGTTTTTCGGTACTCTTTTAGGCCTATGTGAAACTTCTCTATCTCAGTGGCATACTGCATACGAAGTTGTCTCATCATAAATTTCTTTTAGGCAGCATGAGTGGATTAACTTTTCTAAAGCCCAATGGAGCCCCTGATTTTATCCATCGTCCTAACCTATAATTTCTTCTGTATCATTAAATATTTAGTCCAAGTTAAACTATAGGCTACCACAAAGTGGCAAACTGTGACTTTTATGGGCTTTTAAGTACGTATCCCAGGTCATTTGAAGATAGGCTAGTTAAATCTTCATTCTAATGACCACAAATTTGTAAATACCCTAGGGCTTCCGAGGTCTTCTACCCTGGTCTCACCGGGACGCACGGTCCCTAGAACCCACACAGGTGGCCTGGACCCTGAGTCCACGGGGAAACGTTTTTCACTGCTACAGAACCGTGGGCCTGAGTCAATCCTACATGTTGGTGTGCCCCTCAGGCAGAACATTATGCCCCCTGCTTCGAATAGTGTGTCGGGATAACTGTCTACACACAAGTCTTGCTTGTGCTTGTGCTCGTAAACTAACGATATATCACCCAAATGGCTTTCCATAAACTTCCTGAAAAATCTCACCATGTCGACGACCAAACTTAGGATATCGACATGGTCAGATAATTTATCTTACCAAGTCGACTTCCTAAATTAGGATGTTGACATGATCATATAAATTATCTCACCATGTCTACTTCCAAAACTTTGTTGTCTTGGTCAATTAATTTATCTCACCTTTTCGACTTTCTAAAGGTGCGTTCACACAAAAAACGCGCGATTTCCGCCGCGGGAAACGCGCGATTCCCGCAAAACAGAGGGCTCACATTGCAGCGGGAAAACGTGACGGTTCCCGCAGCGGGCTTTTGATAGCCACTTGTAAATTAGCCTACGCCGAAGATGATGTGGGACACTTGGTGGCTCTTTTTGTACACGCACGGGCCGAAATATATCAATAATTAAAAAAGAGAATGTAAACTATGTTCTGGAAAAAAAATCACAAATCAACAACTGTTTAGTGAAATGGGAAGGGAAAGAGACATGGATACTATTTGTAATGAAAAATGAGATAACACCTTAAGCAGTTTTTAAATTGTTAATTTTTTTTCGTCGCGCATCAGCGTGACAGTCTTCGACAGTGCTCAGATAATTGTTACTGTATACGCCTTTCTTCTTATTGGACAACTTAAGTACAATATTTATGTCAAAGTTTAATGAAATAACCCTAATTCCATACGTCCACGAAGCTATATCTAACAACATCAAAAATCCAAAGTTGGCAATTGTTAAAAAAGGGGAAAATGGTGGTGGGTGGGGGTTGTTTCTTGCATAGGCCTAGTTAACTATTCAATGCCATTTTAAGATACGGAATACTTCATTGTAATGCTCGCAATTTTTTGAATACCCCATAGCTTTTTCAAGCTTTTACCCTTGGCCCCTGTATTTGCTTCCAGATCCGTACCCATCAACGTCATTGAATTACAGTCCTTGGACCAAAACTTTAGGGTGCGACTCATTTCGTCCTGAATAAATGAAAATTATTTCATTTTCCGTCCAAAAAAGCTACCCTGTAAAATCATACAAGTCATAGAGTGTAGGAATAGAGAGTACTTTGCATTAGCCTTAACCAAGTAAAATTAACACATCAAGATTTGTTTGGCTATTTCACTTTATATGTAATGCCTAAAAACCATTGCGTTCCTCATAAGAACTAATTTTGTGACAAAAAATTCGGAATTTTCTTTCAGCTTCGACTCTCAAACATTAAACTCTCCAACATCCTTCTCAGGCGTCATACTCTGCAGTCCTGCACAGCACAACAATGAAAAATCCAAACACCTGTATGCCAAGAACCCTATTGTATGGCGAGCTACCATTGTTCTCCGAACAAAATCGCACGATTCCCGCTTTGAATCAGTAAGAGATCGATCCATGCGGGAATCGTGCGATTCCCGCAAAACGCTTTTCACAACGCGATTTTGGTGTGAACGGTTCCAAAGAAATACGTACAAGCCATTTGCTTTGCGATTCTCGTCCCGCAAAACGCAGCAGATTTCGATTTTAGTGTGAACGCACCTTAAATTAGTATGTCGTCTTGGTCGGATAAATTATCTCACCATGTCGACTACCAAAATAAGGATGTCGTCTTGGTCGGATAAATTATCCAACCATGTCGACTACCAAAATAAGGATGTCGTCTTGGACAGATTAATTATCTAACCATGTCGACTTCCTAAGTTCGGATATCTACTTGGTAAGATAAATTAACTCACCATGTCAACTGCCTACCGGCAGTATGTCGTCTTGGTCAGGTAAAGTATCTCACCATCATGACAAGTCGTATGGCACTTTGAGAGCACCGTACAACTTGATCAGATAAACTATCTCACCATCATGACATGGAGTGGCATTTTAGGAGCTCCGTAGAAAAGAGATGAAAATGATGAAACTAATATTCACCTTATCCCTGACCTTCCTCCAGAAGGCAACAATTTTTATGCCCCTCCACCCCACCTTCTAGCTTCGATAATGATGTAAAAACATGGCTAATAACCATTTATTCAAATTAAAAAATATGCAGCAGTAGAAAGAGCGGGCATATGGTTTAAAAATAGGGGAAAATTAACTTTTCCTCCACAAATATTGACAACCGGTCGTCCACGTCGAGGTAAATAAGATACGACCAGACAAAGATATATGAGAAACGACCTATATACATTAAAATATGGTGCATAAATAGTAAGTGCTTATAAAGCGTCAGTATGTGCAAGTTTTTATGACGAGTAGTGCTAAAATGTCAATAGGTACCAGAACTGCCAATGAGGACTGTAATTTAGTGAAGACTTTTCATAATCATTGCTTGACAAAATAGTGGTTTCAAAACAAAAAAGTGTGAAAAAGCAAAACGTATCCAGCAGAGTATGGTAGACTCGGATATTTCGAAGTTTGTGTGTAGGGGAAGTAGTTACCCACAGTTTTGAAAGCGAGAATTTAACACAACCCCCCTCCTCTCGGAGGAGGAAAAAAGGAAAAATGAAAATGAAAAAAAAGGGAAAGCGAGAAGTACGGAGTGGATTTACTGTAATGTATCAGTTTTGCAATGGAAAATGAAGTTAAATGTGAAAGGTATACACGTCCCTTAGACAGATATTGTTTTGGTGCTCTTCGCGTATTCTATATATATATA
>WURT03149093.1:0-11023 GCA_009936505.3 Holothuria glaberrima
AAAATGATAGGGCACACCTTCTCACTATGGCAGATCTATATATCAAGTTTAAGCTTTGTCCAACTTTCCCTTGTTGAACGTGTACCGAAGAAAGTGTCACAGACACACACAAACACACATACAGGTTTTTTTTCTATCAAGGAGAGGACCTCATTGTTCTTTCCTTTGTGTTTGCTTCCTAACCCTAACCTTCACAATAGATTGTCTATTGTTTGACACCTGAGGACCGGTGAAATCTATTTTCTGACACCTGAGGACCTCATCTTGAATAGAAAATGTCCTCACCTTGTATGAAATGCTGGGACCATACACACACACACACATGCCAACCTGACTGCATAGGTTCCTTTGCTAAAGCAAGGAACCAAAGAAGCAGCACTACAAGTTTTTGGGCAAATTGGAGGGTGCATTCCCTTTACTAGACCCCTTCCTTAAGGTCACCTGACCATATGGACACCCTCAGGCTGATTTTCAAGTTATACTGACTAAACCTCTAACCCTCATCAACAATATCCCCAAAGTTAATTCAATTCAGATGCAAAAAAAAAAAAAGGACTAGCCCCTCAATTTAAACTCTCTTTTTCCGAGAAAGAGAGATTTACATAGCATTTACTACAGGGTACAAAGTATAACTAAAATAATCTGGTGCAACTTTGTGCAAGTGTTCTTAACAAGGGAACATATTTCGCAACCAGACAACTATACACAATTTCACAAAACAAATATTGATAGTGTTCAGACGTTGCAGCTGACTCAATTCTTCTTCACTCCAGCTCTTCAAGTTTAACTGTGCCCTACTATATACATCTTGAAACTCTTACTGATCAAGTTCCCCTCCAAGTCATGGATGGTGGGACAGTCTGGAAGCAACAGACTACTAGAACTCCTGGGAGATCTCACCGAGCTCTAATAGGAAACGCCAAACAAAGACATTCCTGCTCAATGACAAGAGCAGATGTTCATGGACATGTCTGGCTTTGGATGAGTAAACATGATCACACCTATAAACTTTCTCTCTGTGATACCCATATCACTACATTTAGCCGATACATCACACACATTAATCTTTTAAGTTTGTCAATCAAAATTTAAGAGAACTCTTATTTTTATTTCACCTGAACTATGTTGAGTTTTGAACTTTATATTAAGTTCCTTAACTCTGGTTTCATTAAGGGGAAAACTAATACGTATGCATCACAAAAAAAAAAAAAAAAAAAAAAAAAAAATCTACCTGTAGACTTAAAGTGCTTTTTGTCAGGTAAAATATTGGTTGTTAAGAAGATAAAATTTTTTAAGTAACAATTAAAGTTCCATATTACAAAATGCTGGCAATAGTTCAAAAAATGCAATGCAGAACAAAATATCATGGACTCTGAAAAATTTCCATTGTAAGTTTCCAGTAAAATACACAACTATAACCGTAATTACACTGGTATGATTTATACAGTGTCAAGTCACAGGTAAATTTTGTATGTCTTTCAAAGGACTTTTTAGACACTTGACTATTCTTTACGCACAATTTGTAAATGAATTGACAACACCCTATACATCGTAATCATTCAAAGAATACACTGAAGATGTTCTTTATTAAATCTGATACTCAGTCAACCAAGCAGTCCAATTCACATCTTTGTTTCCTCTACTACTAAACAATTCCAAGGCCATAGACCATTATGTTATCCCATCTGCTTTACTTGGAAAACAATGACATGTAGGTGACACTATCAATACTGAACCACAGACAGACTTAAGAACTTAAGAAAGCTTTAATATTAAACAAATCACCCAAATGATGGCTTCGTAGACTGATTATATCATATTCTAATAACCATAGACATTGCATCGAAGTGCTGCGTTTTGAAGTGACATGCTCAAAGAATTCCTTGGGAATAGTTTACAGTACAAATTGTATGAGACTCTACAAGCTTCAACTGCTTTGAATGGTTTAAACTCTAAGAGTCACTTCTAAAATAACACTCAACCTACCATGCCCAAAATTTGACTGAAATATGACTAAATGACTGATTCGCACCTTTAAACAAACAACGCTTATTTAGTGAAAGGTACTCCTACCCGACCTTTGAGTTGTCTTCCTGTCTTCTTGCCTCTATGAAACAAAGAAACCCTGCAGGGGCACAGTGAAAAGATAAAGACCAGATGTGTGACACTGGCCACAGCAGACAGTGAAACAAACTGTAAGTTTCAGGATAATTCTTTCATGGTAAAATGATCCAATCAATAGCCAAGAAAACTTAACAATTTACCAAACTAAAAAATGAATGAAATAAATATATATCTTTATCCATTAACAGTAGGCTTAACGACTTCAGACAAAACCTAAACATGCTAATAAACTGCCTATAAAAGCACATGATAAAATACATTATCGAAGTTTGTCAGTGATTACAAAATATTTCAATGTATATATAGTATTTCAAATACAGAGATTGTGAGTTTAATATGTTATACATCAGAATTAGTCACGCACAAGGGAAAATTGGCACGCACGTAAACAATTACATCATTAACACAGACAATACTGGATATGACAGCCGAAAACTTCCATTATTATCCGAAGTGTACTATTTATTTCAATAGGAGTATGCTAATTGCATGAGAAAATGTAATATATCTCTACTGTATATCCACACTCAGAAATACAGTCTTCATCTACAATGATAACAATTACACCAAGATGAGCTGCTATGGAAACCAGCTCATAGCATTGTGGACACGACCATCCCATTGTAAACCTGCAGATGTTTCCCATTGCCATGGAAACAAAATGTGACAGAGAGGAAAGACTACAATAACCAAGTCTGTGGAACATAAAATACTATGCCCTTCAAGTTCTGTAAAAAATAACAAACTACAGAATGTGCACATGTTTGAAGAGCATTAATGATTTATTGGCAGATTGCAAAGTATGGAAAAGTGAAGTGCTTTTTGTTTTATATATTTTTATTAATTTTTTAAGTTTTGAGCTCTAAACTGATCTAAATATATATTACAGATAAATACCAGATCCAAATCAGTTAGCGTTTGTCCATGTCAAATAATTTCAACAAATACAACCATATTGTATCTGGCAACAACATAAATCCAAAAAAGCATTAAGTAAAAAAAATTAAAAACAATATATAAAATATCTTTCATCAAATCCTTTCACAAGTCAAGAAGAAAATGCCAACAGTCCTACTTTCATTCAGATTTTCAACAGTTACTCTTTTCTTTTCTTAATTTTATCACCACTTTGAAAATGCTTCTCATTAATCTTCAGAGCTGAATGTATCATTAAATAACTTATTGATCCTTTGCAGGTGTACACTCTACAATGAGTCTACACACAAATCCAAACATCACAATTGACAATAATATTGCACAATTATGAAATTTTCACAGCCACTTTGTACCAATCGACAATACGCTTTTCCCTAAAATATCTCATCATTCCGCTCCTTTCCTTCACGTAATATTCTCTTCCTCCTAACCTCCATTCACCTCTCCCTACTTTCTTCCCAAAAATTCAAAATTGCCTGCGATTTGCTTTGAAAATAATACAAGCATCCTTTAAAATTGTTTCAGGCAAGTAATGAAACTGCTGATTGGTTTATTCAAACACTGCAATAGATGCAACTGCAGTATAAGCAGACTGTGATTGGCTTCCATAATAACAACCATCAGTTTTCTTTTTTCCAGGCACTTAAAATGATTTTTGTCGAGATTATTAATTTCTGTGGATGAAAACAATCCATGTTACATGATGTGAATCATCAGTGTGGCAAAAACTCTGTAATGAGCAAATGGTTACGGGAAAGAAGTACAATGACCCTGTTCGAATTTCACCAGTAATAATAACAAGTGACAACAACCAATATATCAACTCCAGTTGCAACCCTTGATTAATAAAACCCAATTAGAGTTGTAATTATTTTGGTCTTCACATTGCGAAGCTCAACATGGGAAACGATTTTACACAAGAGCAAACATCACAGATTGAAACTTTATTAGTCTGCAAGGGGAGCGGTCTCTCTGCTTGGAAGAGCCCAGGCACCTTGCCAGTTATCGCCACCTGTCTAGAAGCATTGATATGGTAATGAGCAGAACACAAAAGGCACAATTAGTGGTAAAACCAACTGAGATGAAAAGAGTTTGAGACATGAGGCAGTCTATTTGGAAGATGTACTGTGGTTTCTTAGGGGGAGATATGCACCTTTATAGCAATATTTCAGAGCACACAAGAAACCATTATGTATGTATTGTAGGGCAAGGTATATGAGGAGTCTACTAAAACCGAACCAATGTTATTGCAACCTGTATTATACATGCCACATATGAGTATGTTAAAGTGATCACCATCAATGGCAGGAAAGAACAGGAGGAAGCCAAAAGAAGAAAGACATAAAGTGGTGGGTGGGGGGGAGGGGAAAGATATAAATTTGTTAGAAAGCTTCACACATTATGAACTTCTTAGTACATTTGTAATGCTTTATAACTCCAATATTGGCAATATTTAAGCATGTTAGCCAAAAATAAATAAATAAAAATATCACACAACTAACAAATGGTTATGGATGCAGGGAGGAATGGTAGAATTTTTTTTTATTTTTTTTTTTTGGTATCTTTGGTAAATCTTGCACACCTATAAATTTAATAGAATAACTGTCTAAATCAAAAAAAAAAAAGGCAATAACACTAGAAATTCATTACAAAGTTATGAAGACTGGTTATCTGCATCTTGAGATGGAATGATAGTCAAAAGGCACTTTTTTAATTGTTTTAATTTTTTATTTTTAAATGGAATAAGCAGTCACCCCATTACTTATATTTTGAAATGTCAGCTTTCTGTCACAAATTTGTCCTTATTTCCCTGCCAAATTTATTTTTTATGATGTTTCTGAGTCAAAATATTACAAACAGTATTTATTTTAAATTTACTTTGCAAGGTTTAAAATTAAATTCAGTAACAAAGATACTGTCACTGTCACATAGAACAAGCCATCAGCCTGAAAAAATTCCCAGAGAATGAGGTCAAATTTTCACCAATTCCTTCTGTGTTTTCATGTATGAAAAAGGTAAATTTCCTCCATTTGCCAAAATTTCCCTCCAGAAACCTAAATTTCCAAGGAAGGAGACTCCCACCTTCCCAACTTTACCCACAAGTCAAACTGCGATGAGGCATTTTTTTTTCCAAAGCTAAAGGAAATGAGAGGAATATTGGTGAGGAAAACTTTGTCAACTTCCTATCTTAACAAAGTTGTATTTCTTTTAAAAGAAGCCATTTGACTGGCAAAATGTAATTATTTTTAATATGAATAATCACAAAACTCCCTACATTCCAAGACAGAGCGCACAAAACAAAACTTCAACTATGGAAAGGCAACCATTCATTAATACTTTGGACCATGATACACAAGTGAAGGACACATTGGTGTAAGAGCTGGTCCCACTTTTTGCTCCCCAGCCTGTAACAGTACCCATTCCCCTCCCACCCCTCTCTCCCCATCAGGCAAAGGCCATTCCTGCCAAAGATTTTTGGGAGAAAACTCAGGCAATTTCCTCTGGTAATAAAGGCTTGTATGGCTTTTTAACAGCTCAGCCCCCGTCCCCCCAAAAAAATTATCCCATAAAAAAATAATACCCCATATGCCTATTAAGCCCAATTCCTTCATAAACAACTACAACCACATACTAATTGATACCATTTAAACGTGAATTTCACTGTAACAAAAAGCTATCCACTTTGAGAAAAGTCGTAGGATATCTGGACAAAAGTTAGCAACGAAAAAAGAAGTTTTTATAAATGTCTCAATGAAATCAAGAAACAGGCAGGTAGTAGAGCAAAACCGCTAAAATCCCACAGTCTCGGATACAAAAGTACACAGCTTACAAATGACTCAGATGACCGTGGTCCACTCATGATTTCCAGGAATTGGGAACTGCTCAAGTCTTTTATTAATTTAGCTGGAGTTTAAGTGCATATCAGTTTTCACCCTTGATCCCAACGCATGGTCTTGCGGACTAGAAACATATGAGGCTTTTTCAAAATAGCATACGCTTGTGTTCCTCGATGTAAATATTATTACCACAGACTTCAAAAGGAGTAAAAGTGGACTGAGGTAATTTAATTAAATGATGAATGGTTGATGTTTTCTTTAGTAATTTTACAGTATGTGGGTTAAAACTTTGTTGTTTACAGTATAATAGTACTAAATGAGGCTTACATAATGCCAACCAGTTATAGAAGTTGTTGGTGACAGAATTCTACAAGTAGTTCACAACTCTGTATGCACTGAACCAGAATGTGAGACATTCACACTCGCAAATCCAGAGTGCAAACTGGTGAAGAGAACCTACTTAAAGAAAAGTAGGGGTATACCACCATAATGATAATTTGCTAGATCGCTACCGGATACTGTGCAACTTTAGCCCAACTGAAAGATTGCAGTCGGTCCTGTTGTCAAAATCTATACATTCAGTAAAGGTACAGTATGCACAGTTGTCATATGCAGTGGGGCCTACATTTCGCATACCAAACTCCTCATTGAAACCGACCATGTGTCCCTCAAAAAGACTCACCTCCATATTCGTTATGTAAAGTGACAAAAGACAAAACAAAAATTGACTGACAAATCCTGAAGGAAAAATCTGTAAAAGATATATTCTACAGGACGGGTCGACTAATGTTGCCTGCAAAATGCAGTTGTGGGGTCTGCGGAATTCTCCACTGTGCCGTCACTCTTCTTAAACAGTACTTCACTCAGGCAGCCTTTAAAGCATGCATATTTCCAGATTGAAAACAGAATTGCTATTATAAATGTACCAGAGTCATGCTTGACGAGAGATTAATTTTCTCTTTAATTTGAAATCGTACAAAAGCACAGCCCTCACTTTTAGGTGGCCATGAAAGGACAATTTCGAGGGACTACCTGCAGCATAGTATGTCAAAGAATGCTGAAACTGGCCTACACTTGCAGGTGTACAACCATAGCATCACAGTGTATATGCTTGAAGCAGTGCAGTAAGCTTAGGTATGATGCGCATCCTCTAAATGTATGTATGCAAGAGCCTTTATTGATACATCACTAAAAACAAGAAGGACAACCTACAATCCTCGACAAAAGTACATGGGACAGACCCCGCTCTCCGTATCAATGTTGAAGTCTCAGAACAAGTTGGGCTGCTGCAACATTGAACAGGGGAATGGGGATGCAGATAGGGGGATGGTGATCTCACTCTTGCTTGTTTTGCTTGTTTTGTCCCATCATTTTTGTCGAGGATTGTCTGAGGCCTGTACAAAGGTATAGGGAGTATTTCACGGCTAAAGTCAATGAATCATAATAAGTAAAAAATTGGTCTATTTTGAACAAAGTATGTCTATGAATAAAAGTCTAGTATTCACATTGAAAAGAAGCCCTTGTCCCTGTCAACATGCCCACATGAGCCCACATGGGATATATGTGTGCATGATAGGCTTTACATTGGTATAGGCTTCATGAAGATTTTGCCCAGGGGCCCAAATGGGCTGTTGGTACATTTTCAATGGGTAAAGTTCTCCCATGTTGGACCCACATGGGCACCGCGGCCTAATTTTCATGGAGCCCATGAGGAAAGATCCTCCTATGTGGTGTCCACAAGGGTTCATCGGGGACCGAGATGTTTGCCAATACGGGCCCAATGTGGGCATGTCATCGGAAGTTGAATACCAAAACAATAAACGGGGTTTTTAAAAATGGCAAGGGTAAGAAGTGAAATTTTTTTCAACATCATACGGACTTGCGTCCTCAGCCATTGTGCAATGACAGAACAGTGAACAGAATAACTCAGGTATGCATGGTTTACTTATGACTTTTACGTCAGCCCATAGTCAGACAAGGTACTGAAGGCGGCATGAGAGCGTCCAAGAGGCGAAATTTTTCTCAGGAGTGGGGGAGGGGCTAATATACGCAAGTGGTTGGTACTGAAATAGGCGAGATAACTTGCAGGAGGTAAAATACTTTTTTTCGGGTGGGAAGAGGGGGGGGGGCAAATACTTACTGGTAAAAATTGCAATAAACATTCAGGAGACCAAACAGCGAAAAAGCCCTGCATGTTTGCTTAATTTTGCTAAATTTATTAGTTGAACGTAGACCTCATTGTCACTACTTTACTAGTTCTCATCGTATCAAAATTGCACCACAGTTTACCACTGACCTCAGCACGGTTTACCGTTGACCTACACACTACTTCAATGTATGTCAATGGTCAACCGTCCAAATCCACAAAAAATCCCTCTGTATATAAAGCTTTTTGTTGATGAAAAATGGTTAACCATTTCAAATCAGTGTAATCCTTAAGTGCATTGTCATGTTTTCTAAATGAAACGATTCCACAGAATTTTAACTTTAACCATATCGTAGTTTCAATGATCATTTAATATTTATTTTCGTGAAAAATAGAAAACTTTGTGGTTAACCATTCCGTATACTGTGAAATATGTTACATCCGCCTTTCCCCTCACTCCACCTTCTCCCCGCATCAACAAAAAAAAGATGTAAAAGTCTCTTTGGCTTCTTTCCATTACAATTTATTACCACTCAATATAAATAAAAACACTGACCAGCTAGAAAACTACCACCCCTACCCCTACCTCATATGAATCTGCTAATGATTTACATTTTTTCCCCGAACTTAGATGAAGAAAAATTCAAGTAAAAGCCCGTGCTAAGCACTATTTGGCTCTTTTTCATGACAATTAAATATAAATATGACATACTGACAAGCCAGGAAAATGGCCAGAAATTTCAATTGTTAATCCTTTACCATCACTGGAAACAAAAATCGGCAACCTCATCTTTTTAAAACACCGTAAAACCAAATTTGGAAATTCCTATACCTTTGTACATGCTTCAGACAATCCTCGACAAAAGTACATGGGACAGACCCCGCTCCCCGTATCAATGTTGAAGTCTCAGAACAAGTTGGGCTGCTGCAACATTGAACAAGGGAATGGGGATGCAGATAGGGGGATGGTGATCTCACTCTTGCTTGTTTTGCTTGTTTTGTCCCATCATTTTTGTCGAGGATTGTAGATTATTACTGAATACTCTTAAGCAGAATCCTGTTTCTCTGATTGATATCATCTGATGTTTAACAATCAGTCCTTTCAATGTTTGCATTATTTCCTTTGAAAGTTATTACTCAATGTCATTGTTCAGTTCTTTATCTAAATATCGGTGTAATAGGGGAAAGTGACAACTGTGCTTAGTAGAACAGCTTCCTACAACCAGAGGAGCAATGCTGCTGTGGCTCACACAAATGTGCTATGTAATCGAAAATGGCTATCATTCATGCATTGAAGACTCACATATTTCCTCTTGAACTGAAGTCTGAATTTAACCATATACACTTTGAATGTCCATTAAAATGTGAGAAAACTCATTAAAGAATTAGGAAAAGGAATGAACATGTGAAAACAGATTTTCAGGGATAGACCTTCTCTGAAGCTGAAACTTACCATACTGAGTCACAGATTCCTGAAACACCAAACGGAATGAAACACATACTGCCACTGCACAATGCAACTATTTAATTTTGGTTACATTAGCAACTACTTTTTCATTCTAGCTACCATTCCATTTATTCTGCCACTGTATACAAGAGAGAGCGATATTTCGCAAAAAACATGAAAAAAAGTGAAACCCTAACTTACCATCACATGAACACAGGTGGACGGAGAAAGACAAAATCATCAAGAAATCTGCAGAGAAAAGAAGCAGAGCAAAAATGTAATTTTCAGCAAGGTTATAAATTAAATGATTGCATGACTTGCTCAGAAATAAATAAAATCAATGCATACAACTGAAAACCACACATATTATACCCCCCAAAAAAAAAAAAATAGCACCACTTCTGTGCCAATTTACTTCACCCAGTCCAATTATACAGTAGATGGGATCGTTCACACATCTAATAGATGAAGTAAGAGTGATATAAATTCACATTACTAAATGTTATCGCAACTATTACTGTTTTCCACATCTCTCCCTTTCCATTCTTTTCCAGTCTTTGCATTGGTTTTAAAGAGGAACCACTGATACTAACAAGGCATGAAGGTGACCATGTTGGTCAAGATGCAACCTTGTATGGTATCCCTATACCCCCTTTCCCATCCTCCACCATACTGAGGGAGGTGCACATCACGTTTACCCAAGGGGTTATACTGCTGTACCCTCAATAAGATGGGCAAAAAGATAAGGATGTCCAAACAAACTTGCCCCCCTCCTTGATGCAACAGTCCCCCTATCGAATTAACTTCAATACCAATACAAAAGTCTAATGCCATTTGATGTCACTTTAGAGTTGACAACCAGCAAATCGACACAGACCACTATGCACACATTTATGCCTCATTAATGCAACAATTCATTGTGAACACATTTCCCTAGGAATTAAACAGTGCTGTACCTACCAATGACAACAAACTCACGGTAGTTATGAGTAGATGTTAATAAACATCTGGCATTTTAAACATCAAGTTCTATAGGATTTCCCCTAAATTCATAATTTGTTGTTCATTAATTTTTGACTAATGGAACAAATCCATCATTTTTTAAATGTTTTCATTTTCAACAAATATCAAACATTTTAAAAGAGCAATAATTCTTCCTTTGAAGACATAACAACTTCTTCCCTTACTTCACAAGACTCGTCACATAAATTCTACACCAGTACTGGATTGATAATATGTGTTCATTATCAGTACTGCTGGACATTCATCATGTTTTTCTTATAATAACAGTTTCCGTAAAATTTTTCACTAAAGAGCAGATACAACCAAACTGAGTATTACATGTCTGACATTTACCAATGTTCTATCTCATTTAAATGAAAGTTTTAGTCCATGTTGTAATAGCTTTTATATAACACCTTGTTAATTCCTCTGCATCTGATTGGAGGATTGGTCATCACATGCCATGGGTTATTCGGTATTATATAACACCTTGTTAATTTCTCTACATCTGATTGGAGGATTGGTGGTCAC
>WURT03149104.1:0-11022 GCA_009936505.3 Holothuria glaberrima
AGGACAAACAGGACATTCAATTATAAAGAAAAACAAAAGGAATCTGAGGCAATGTGCCCACTTTACATAACAATCTGATACCTTGATGAGAACTGGAGGTATGTTTTGACAAAAATAAGTACTCTTTAATATGAGATGTCTCGAGTTACTGTAGGAAAAAAGTATTGCTATGGGGTTTGAGGGGCACGAATTTGAAAAATTTTCTCTTTCATATGAGACCCTTGTGAACTGCCACTGGAAAATGTCTTTAAGATATAAACAATTATACTTAGCATTGACTTCATTCAGGTAAGATATCTTAGTGGATTATACGAATGTTCGAAATAAATGCTGTGCTTGTAAGTCGATCAAATAATATACAACCGATTCCAGACAAGCTGTACTTTGCAGAAATAATTTATTGGCTTGCACGGTTATCCCGATTTGACTCTCATATTAAATTATATGCTATTAAAATGGTAGGTATCGTATAAGACCTGTTTCTCGCAACAACCGCTACAGTCATAGCAGGCACGTGTTAGGAAGTGCTAAAACACGTGCATGTTTATTATCCAAATAGAAGTACTATCAAAGTAAAGGAAAGCGACCTGTCTCTACTGCAGGCACAAACCTGAAACTACTGCCAAATAGAGTTATGATGCGAAGTGACACGGAATACACCGAGTAATCAAACAAATTTAAGGTTAATTGTATTTGGGTTTTCCAAGTGTAACCATCTGGCCTACAATTTTTAAGGTAATTATAAAACCGACCGTATAACGTAATCCATAAACAGGTTAAATGGACGCATAAAGTGAAACCTTTTTGAGTGTAACTTAAGTGTAAACGAAGCATATGCTACAGGGATTGAAACACAATCCCATTGAGAAAACTCCCAACTTTGACTTTCACCAAAAAAAATGAGGTTCTTGTAAACATGCCAAGATGATCCCACAGAACTGACCTTCGTAAGATTTAGCAATGTGTAGGGAAAGTATGGCAACGAATTGTGAGACATGCTCTTCACTGTTACTTAATTTAATAGTCTTCTCAAGGTTGACTGGTGCTGGGTATATTATGACACAGGGTTTTTTGTTTTCAAAAGTTTTTCAAAAGAACACATTTTGTCAATAATATTATTATTAAAAATTCAGAATTTTTGGGTATTTTACCCCTTCCTCGATATACATTTGTCAAATTCAAGCCCTCAGAACATTAAAAATAATAAAACAAGAGTACGCAATAAATCGCAATACCTTGACAGCGGTTCGACAGGTATTAAACTAACTCCCTGCCGCCCGAGAGAGTTGGCAACACAGAATTCTGTGGTCACATCGATTTGGTAAATAAAATGGAATATCTGTAAAATCTTCTAGGTCAATTAAACTCAAATGAGAAAGTGGACACAGCTAGGGAACACCTCGTTTATGCGTTCTGCTAAATGACTAGATAAATTTTAGGCTCAAGAGCATTTTATTGGGCTGTACGACTGTGTCTTCTGTGGGATTAAATTCTCCAGAACATTGGTCGCCCCCACGCTACGATCCTTTAAATAGAGCTTTTCACAGTTTAACTTCTTTCGACCGCCACCGTAAATAATGATGAAGCATCCACGTGCCAGCTTTGGGAACCATCAAATTTACCCTTTATGACATACTGTATTTACGAGTTCTTCACCATAAAACCTGTAGTGACTCAATATCAACTTTGACCTCCACCAAAACAAAAGGGTTCTTTTAGTCAGTATGGGCAACCACATGTTAAAAGAAACCTCAATGTAACCCTTATTGAAATATCATGTTTACAAGTAGTTTCTAAGGTAGGACCTCAGATGACCTTCCAACTCAACCGAAAAGCGTTGGGTTATTTTCCAAGTATAGCTCATCCACTTTCCAAGTATGAAGAACATTCATGATACCTAACTTGAAATGTGTTGTTTGAGCGGATTTAGGTTAGGACCGCTTGTGAACTCAAATGACCTCTGAGTTCCATATCTTAAGTGTGATTACTTTGAAAAGTAAGAGAAGACCGAAAACTGAACAACAGGAGCACAAAAATTGCTTGAATGGGATTAAAATCCGGGCCATTAGGCTACAAAACTGATCACTTATCACTATACCATCACCATACACGGTAATCGTAGGCAGATTTTATAATAATATTGTCACAAAATCCTTCACAAAAGTCCGTTGGTAGGTAATTAAAATTGAAATAACTTACAAGTTCACCAAAGTAACACTTGTAAAAGGATCATGTTATTCCTAGAATTTTATCCATCGAATGGTTCAAACATTCGGCAATACCTTTTGCGTTTGGCCCCTTTCCCGCCCACTGTTTTTTCTTGAGATTTGATGTTAACCAAACAAAATAGGAATCTTTGTTTTAATAGGACTAATCTTTACACTAAGTCTGCGAAGTATCCAACATTCATATCTTGCCCTATCGTGTTTTATTTTTTTCTTTTTAACCTCTGCTTACCTCACATGACCTCTGATCTCCATCAAAGCAAAACAAAGGCCTTCGTCTCAAAATGCAAAGCTATATATCTAGTAGGAACAGAATCCATCATTGCTATATATCTTGAAATAATGTGCTTTAAGTGATTGACAAGTTGTTCGTAGATTCATCTCTTGTGACTTAAGATGACTTTGATCTCCACCAAAGACAGCGTTTTTTTTCGAAATATGATAAATCCATATACCACGGAAAGTGCTTATCATCCCTTTTTGAAATATCTTGTTTACGGGGTTTTCGGATTTTACCTCTGTTGACCTCTAATGATGATCTCTGATTCTTAAAATGATGGAGTTCTTACTCTGTAGAAAGCAAATCTATATGAAAAGTATCAGTATGGTATTCCTTGCGCATTTTGAGATAACCTGTTACCAGGCAATTTTTGTTGCTCTCCTACTTGCAGGTCCGTTAACTCCAGAAACATTTCCCTTTAGCAAAAACTGAAGGGGTCCTTTACTGGCCATTACATTTCCACGGCCTAAGGTAGAAAAGTATTCGTTTTTCAACTTTGAAATACTGTGTTAACAACTTTGAAAACTAAACTACTGTACTGCCGATGTATATGCCGGCTGGTTCTACCAGAAGTCATTAATTGTCTCATTTTCCCAAAATGTCTGAACAATTTGTGTACTTTTATCATGAAGAAAAAGGTAAATCTCACTAGTTTATAAGGGTTGCAACTGCTTGTTGTAACTGTTTGTTTAATGTGTGTTGACCATGCACAGTCTCATCTGCGCTCCTTAGGAGAGATTTTGGTCAGCACTTGCTGTCTGCACTTCACCGAGTAAACAAGGTGTAAAAGCGAGGCTGCCTTACCTAGCGCTGGAGTATCTGTGATCAGGGCCGTAGATAGGGTCATGTGTTGGGGGGGGGGTGTGAAGGTCCCAAATTCCGACTGGCTGGATGTTTTTTTCCAACTGAGCGGCAGCATGCATAGTGCACTTTTTACGCACCCTGCGTATTTTTGTATACATCAGTGGGGATCCTTCCTTTTTCACTACATAAAGGTGCCGTCCTGAGGGAGGGGTCTAAGGGGATGGGGTCCCCTCCTTTTTAGAAATTTTTGTTAATGTAAGGTTGATTAGATGCAAAATGGTGCTACCTTTTGGACATTTTTGAGCTGGTCATATCAGGCGCAGTCGAACGGAAAAAATATTGGGTGCTGAATGCCAGAAAGACTATCTAAGCGGAGCGCCACCATCAGTTGGCGCGGAGCGTTTAAGAAAATTTTTGGCTTTACAAACCCCTCAGATTGCCGGAAACGGCACTTTCCGGGTGTTGTAAGCTGTTTATACCCATCCTTGAAATATGGATCTCAAGTCTGCAATTTCTCGATTAATGAAAAAAAAATCTATGAGAAATGTTTACATATGTTTCTAAGCGGAGCGCCACCATCAGTTGGCGCGGAGCGTACAAGAAAATGTTTGGCTTTACAAACCCCTCAGATGGCCACAAACGGCACTTCCCGAGTGTTCTAAGCTGCATGTACCCAGCGTTGAAATATGGATCTGCACTTGACAAATATTGAGGGAGCTGAACATACCTTTATCCCCTCGCTTTTTCATTGGGGTCAGGCCCCAACGCCTCCCAGGTCCGCCGCCACTGGCTCATATATGGCTGAAAATGTTCATAATTTGGCGAAATTAACAGCAGTAGGCATCCTTCCTTTGTCACGACATAAAGGATCGTCCTAGGGGTCTAAGGTGAGGGGCTGTCTCCTTCCCCTTTGAGAAATTTTTATTTATTTAAGGTTGCCCAGATGTAAAATGGTGCTATGTTTGGGGTATTTTTTGAGCTGTACATATATGGCTGGGAAATGTTGATAATTTATAGTGAATTTTTATTTCTGATTAGGTGAAAGAAGAGAGTAAGTTGTCTTAGAGAAAAATACGTTGTCAACAAACTTCCTGAAGACACACCTTTTTTTGGCTTCTTTACTGTCTTTTATTTGAACAATGTTTTCGCAAAAATACGTGCGTGGAGTCAAGAAACATTCTTGGACTATTGAGGAGATTTTTCTTTCCTCCATTGTGCACTATAAAAGGGCATCTAGGGCTGGCAGATACCTGGAAGCTCTGGATCAATTATATAAAATTGGGCAAAGACATAATGCTTCTTACCTGTTATCCATATGATAATATGGAGTATGACGCCAAACACTTTACATCTATCGGATTTTTACTAATTTTGAAGAAAAACTCCAGACGAATAGTTTCCAGTCTGATAGGTATAGCAAAAGGAATGAAGGACTAAAAAGCGCATTTCGGAATGCTTTTTGGTCGTAAGTGTATTAACATTCACCATTTATACCGATAATGGATGCGCGCGAAGCGCTCGGCAATTTTTTCTTTACTTTTTTGAAAAATGTATATCGTCAAATACGAACTTTCAACCTTTCACATTATGCTAAAAATGAGATTGAAATATCCCGTATTGATGCGAGGCCCTACAGATGTTCGGAGATTTATCTCTGTTTTTCGGAAAGTGTTGTGATCGGAGTAGTTCCATGTATAATAACCTTAATAATGGTAATGAGACGAAGCACAAACCGTGACTCATGTACGCGAAGCGCGCTGAATTTTTTCATTTTAACTAAGATGTCAAAGAACAGTTTAAATCGATTTTAAGTGAAGAAAACAATGTTTGAAATTATTCTTACTTGATCTAGTAGGAAAATAGATACAAAGTTGACATAGGCTCAGTTGGTAAATATGCTAGACTGAGGAATCAAAAATTCCAACTGGTATTTCAGATGTTCCGACTACCGTCTCTCTGATGTACTGGGGGGGTAACACACCCCCACACCCGGTCGCGACGTCCCTCTCTGTGATAACAGATCACTTCTCCACCTTTTGGCTAAGATTATGTGTAGTGTATGTTTTTTTTTTCAGAAAATCAAGATCGGGACCAAGCATGACAGACAGTTGATATACAGGTCTGAGGGTCGAGAGGCTGATCAGTTATGTTTGTTTTCCTTTCAGGGACGTTACCCCGTCGGGGAGCAGACTCCTTAAGAAGTAATGCTTGGTTTCACACTTGGGAAAAGGAGCAAGGCTGCCTGAGTAGCAGTAGTGTTCAGATTGGGGTGGAAGCCTGAGAGCTCCATTATATATGTGCACGGAGATTCTAGGGGATGACTGTCCGAGTAGCAGCGAAACCAAGTTCAATATGGCTGGCCCGTGAGGGCTCCACTGTCCACTGTCAGTATGGAGTAGCCGTCTATCGAGCAGCAAAGATACGGAGACGCGCTGTCACATAGAAGAACTCTAAGCCAAAACTCACTATCTTGGAACGAGACAACACAGAGCCCGTTACCGAGAGTCATTATTTAAGAGATAAAGAAAGTACTTTTGCCTTGTTTGTTTGCTAGAATAGCTATATCTCTAAGGGTCCGGGGAAAGTTTCAAGAGAACCATTGAGTGGTCCCAGGAAAAATCTAGAATGGATTTATGTATTGAGTCATGTATATATCAGCACCCACTTTTGATCAATGAAGTAATTCAAAGTACAGGCAATCAAGAAAATAATTTGAGTTGAGTAAATAACGAAAAGGGAGGCCAAGAGTTCATGCAAAGAAAGATACATTAAGTTATATGCACACTAAACTTTGTAGTGTCCAACTCTTTATTGGTGACTTGTTTCTTGTTATAAATACAAATAATGTTGAGGAAATTAAAAGACTACGGATTACAATGTATATAAACACACTGGAAGAAAGAAAACGATTTATTTCGCTGTTTTGTAATTTGATAATTTCGAAAAAATACCAAGAGCTTCTATATCTCATTAAAAATACTCAACTTATCGACATACGCAATGCATGTGTTATGTTCCTGCATTTCTTGTATACCTGTGTGTTTTAACTGTAATAGTTTATGCACATGGCGTCAGCTTGACCGCAAGCGTGTATCATTACAACGTACATCAACAAAGGCAGACAGCTGATTTCTGTACCGGTCTACTACGCGCACGTACGAAGTCTACTTGCGAAGTCTACGCTTTGCATACGGTGTGCTTCATTGTTTTGCCTCCCAAATGACGTCGTGTGACGTCAATGCGATGTCATTATAACGTATTTTGTAAAAAAAAAAAAAAACAAAAAAAAAAAAAACAAACAACGTAGCGTATTTTGATACGCCAGTTCTAACGTTTGTGTATTACTCTGCACTGTAGGATAAGTAACGATTGTGAGGGTATTGTGATCCTCCATGTTTACAGAATGTTATATGGTATGCCTCAATGGAAGTTCTTACTAGCATCCTTTGCATTCTTTTTCCCTCGGAAAATGCCTTGCTCTTTTATTTCATAAATATAATATAATAAAAGTTAAGAACAGACAGTCAATAAGGGACGCACACACGCAATATTACTGTCGAAGATCAATTTGTATCACGTATAACATTTCTATTCTAATAATCGTCTGTATGAAAAATATGCGATTTCTGTTATTTTAGTTTGAAATACATGAGACAAGATGCTAACTTTCAAAACGTATTTCACATAAATGAGAATGATATTAAAAGAAAAGGTTAGAGCTTCATTCACTTTTCATATTTTAATGAGTAACTTTGTACTCGGACTGAAATAAAATAAATGGTAAAACAGTTGTTATGCCGCTTATGAATTCATATTAACTGATTCTCCAATGTTAAAAAGATATCTGCACTTGAAAAAAAAATCTAGTCAATTTTTTATTTTATTTGTATTGCACCTTCTTATTCGAATTTTGTAAAGCTAACGAAGACTTTGAGCAAGCCCATAATCTTAGTAAATCTTAATTGAAAAAAGTTTGACACTGGTTTTTAACGTGTCGTAAAGTGATTGCAACTGTTTTCTCCAAGCTCAATTTTGGTAGCTTATTTAAAAGACCTATTTTCATGCTTAGATGTACAAATATTAATACAGTTAATAGAAATATTAATATCCTAATGTAATTTTTCCAATTGGCCGTTGTACTGCACAGGGTTAGGCGCATTGCCTATTTCTATCTCAATCGCATCATAAAACGGCTTGGTTGATAAACATCGTCATTTCAAGGATCAATCCGGTAAACAAATATTTTGATCCATGCATGTTAAAGTACTCAAGATCTGCGGCTGATTGACCTGGTTCTATCTCGGAGCATTGCAAGGCATAATTTCTGTACTTAAACAACAATTGTTGAGTCCATGAGGCTATTATGTACTGTAAAAAGTGTAATTTGTTTCTTCAGTTTGTGTAATTGCCTCCCTTCTGTGTGCTGCGACGATTGTGTAAGTCATCCAATAAACAACTTGGATGATAGCAAAGGTAACTGGGAAGATAAAGCGTGAACAGTAGTCTTTAGTATCACGACGGGGTCGTAAGTTTGGGACAATAAACGTAGTATTCAATGAGGTTGGCAAGATCTCACTCTCACGAAAAGCGCCCTCTCTTCGGTCTTTCGCTTCTGATAAATCTTCTGCTACAGACATCTGTATAAATTCCGCATTCGAGGTGTAACGGTGTTTCTGTTAGTAAAGATAACAAAGAATTTGTAATTTAAAGGATATAATTGACAATTCTGAGAACGTTGTAGACAGCAAAAAGTTTACGACGTTGCTCAAAAGACCACAAACTGCCGAGTCCAAACAGAGGCGAAGCCAGGATTTTTATCACTGTGGGCCGTACAGTATGTTGTGTAATTGCCGCCCTGGGGGAGGGGTCTAAGAGGAGGGGGTTCCTCCTACCCCTTTGAAAAGTTTTGTAAAACAAGGTGTTCTTACATGCAATCCGATGCCACATGTGCTACCTTTGAAGAAAAATTCTCTCTTAAAAGTTTATACATAGTTTAGATACTAAAAACAAAAATAGGCATCAGTGAGTAGGGCATGGCCCAATGCCCCCCTAAATAAGGCACTGATTCCAAACACTAATTTCTGGCGATTTTTTCTCATGCGCTTTCACCTAAATCCAGACCTCTTTATTTAAGTGTTTGCCATCTGGGAATATGACTGAAGATATCCATTGAGTATTTATCCGCAGGGCTGGGTAGCCACACAGGCACAGGATTAAAAGTGTTTGGGAGCTTTGAAAGAAATGGATGCCCACTAGAAAAGTGGGAACTACGCGAAAACCGGTCTTGTGAGCAGAGCCCAACAACTTTAACGTTTAAACGAACCTGCACACATGTAGACTATTTCTAAGGACAGCTTAGGGTGAATGTTAAAATTATGTTTCTGCAAAACATAGGCTGAAAATATAAGTCCTTCTAAATAAGTCCGTCTTATTTTCACACCTCAATCCGTTGTGGCGGTATGAAATCTATGTAGGCACTCAATGTATAATTTGCGCAATAATTTTAAACTCCATGTTAAATGACCTTGGAAAATAAGGCTTTTCATGGAAAGCATTCTTTTTAAGTTTTTACATTGTAAAGACAGAACACGTAAATATAGATGTGCTCAATATTAATCTTATACTCCACTAAACGAATGTCTTTAATTTAGTTTGACTGGGGATATTAAATAAAAGATCCAAAAGCTTTGGTAAAGATTTCGCGAGATAAGTTTCTTTCCGTCTCAGGGAAAAGCAATTATTGGTGAATAAAACTGGCAAGAAATATCGTGTACATTGCCTTACCAATCATACAATGCAAGTTTGTTTGCTTTTCTGGCATGCACAACCCAAAAGGTGTCACTCCTTCCGTGGTCAACTAAGTAAGCAGAGAGTTTGTCTGCTCCACAAGGTAGATGAGATATTGCCACATCTCCGTGAGGTCAAGGGGTACAACTCCTCGGTGAGGATAAAAAGTACGTGGAAATAGCCACGATTGGTACTGAGACGTTGTTACATTACACTTTGTTAAGCAACAAATCAAGCAAGTCTGTGCAAATAACTTTATAAAGCGTAAATGGCGTGTGCTGCTACTCCGTGACTCATGTGAATGCTATTCACTCTACCAGCCTTAACGTAAACTTTGTGCTTTGAGTAAGATTTTGCCGTAACTAAAATGTCGTGTCTGGGAAAAAGTAGCATTTTAAAAAAAAAAAAATTCTAGCTTTTTCATGCAACATCCAACAGCCTTTATTTAACCACCAAAATGAAGCAATAAAAGATCCATCGTATATCATCTTTTTGGGGAGGGGGTTGTTATCTGATATTTTGCTGTAAATGATTGTTTACATTAAAAAAATCGTCCAAAAAATTAACAAAATGTTAAAAATAACGTGATTTTGGGAAGAAAATCATTTCAGGTCCTTAGAAATGCCCCTCCTCAATGTTTTTCTCTGAATATCTTGGAACCTTAACAAACACCAGAGATAAAATAAATGTTAGGGGTAAGGATTTTGGTGATATTTCAAGTAAAATTTACAAAAAAAACCCAATTTCGGTCAAAAATTGATATATTCAACACAAAACACTAACAAAAACTCAAAATTGTAACTCAGCAAAGGAAAGTCCGATTTTTTCCAGGACAACAAGAAATACGAATTAATGGCAGGGGTAGGGTGAGTTAGAGAGGCTTGAAGAAGTACACAAATGCTATTTTCAAAAATGCGTCATTTTTAGTCAAAAATCTATGTTTTTACCCTCAGACACTCCCACCAAGTATCAAAAATCATACCCCACAACCATCCCACACTTTTTCATTTCACTAAAATATCCATTACGAGCTACTTTACAGAGCCCACTCAGTCTATCCATTGAACAAAAGCTTCTCGCGCTTCACTGTGCACTTAGCACAGTGAGCGCACTGATGCCGATAGGTCAGTATGTACAGTTTGTACAGTATACAGTTTGAGCATGGGTTTTCAAAGGTTAACAAAGAATGAAATGAGCATATCTTCCTCATTTTAAATCCAATTTTCTCAAATTTGGTATCAATTGAAAGCGAAACCAAGCAAAACATTCTCCTGTATCATAAAATACCAAACAAACCTTATGAAGTCATCTAGTTTGTATATTTGAAAAACCTTATGACGCAATCTATTTTGCATACTTGCATTCATAAATTAATTAATAAAAAATATAAAAGAATCATTCAAATTCCCCAACTTTACTCTTTACAATGAAATAAAGGTTTTACACAAAATATTTTTCGAACTTAAGCAAATATTCCTGAAAAGTTCCTTCTCTTAATACAAAAAGGCCTTAAGGAATAGGGTTTTTAACTGTCAATAAATAATGCCCAAGACGGATTTTAACTTGCACTCTTAACTCTTTAAGTGCGATGCATAAGGAAACTGCTCAGCTAAAATGACCAGCTCTCCTACTTATTATTTCCATCACAAAAAATTGTATAGCTAGGAACAAAAAATACACCATCAGCATATCATGTAGAGATGAAGTTATAGGTTACAAGTTCAACCTTGTTTATTTCCCCCAAGGTTGAAGTTTTACTCTTTTGGAAGCGCACCATGTTATTATTCCTTTATTGCCTTTCACACCAAGCGAACATTCACTTTCCTTCGTTTTTTTAAACTGCACTGCACGAATGCCATTGATACGGTCCTTGCTATTTCCAGTTGTTACTACAAGTGGCGTTACACTTAACAATCTCAATAATTG
>WURT03149115.1:0-11022 GCA_009936505.3 Holothuria glaberrima
AGATATCGCGTGCACAAGCAAAGTGTCACAAACACACACACATACATACATACACACGCCATCATGACCGCATAGGTCTCTCTTTCATCGAAACCAAAAAGGAGGCAAATTTACACAGATTGATGGTGATAAAAAATTTGCTTTGAAATTTCCCCCTCCGCTTCCTAGGGCCATGGGGCATTGGTGGTTTCAATGATAATGGAAGAGTTTATACGAAGCTATGACAAGCGAAATGTTCCGCAGGAAGTGTCCCGATCCCGCGAAACAATATTTAAGACGGGTGCAGGCGAAGCGCGCAGAACAAAACAGCGTTGAGACATGTAATTGTATACAGGTTATTGTTTTTTAAATGCAATATTGTTCATTATATAAAAAAAAAACTTTCCTTTTTTTCCCCAGGTGCCTGTTCTTTCCACAGTGTAGGATATAGAACCTTTTTTTTGTTGCTCGATGGTTCTTTCTTTCATGTTTCATATTTGGCGAGGGTCTGGGATAAGTCCCCATCAACTTTTTTATTGGTGTAAAAATTAGTGTCGATTTTGAAGATTATAGAATATATGATACTTAAAAAAAATTAACGAAATCTTTTATAGGTAGTTTCTACATGGACATGGCCAATGGCATCGACAGTTAAAGTTCCAGGGAAGTAATTTAATTGAAGGCTGCATCTTGGGATGCTGTGGCCGGCCAAACCTTAAACCGAATGCACCGAAGGCGCGAATCCGGAGGCTGGGGACTGAGAATCCTCCCATCGTAATTGTTCTTAAATTTTACAGCTTTGCGGTCATTCTGGACCATTCTTCGAGAAGATCCTACTTCCCTCTGAAGTAATTTGAAATACTGGTGATGATCGCAAATTTAAGAAAGTAACCGTCAATAAATTTGCAGAGGATGGTGGTAGACGGTGGGGAAAGTGAAAAGCGAAAGGTGTAACGAGGGTTTTGGAAATAGTAATTTACTCCTATGCATAACCGTACAGCAGTACTATTATGAGACACCATTTTATATAAGGCTAATGCGAAGCAGGCCGAAAAAGTAATCGGGAAGTGCAACTCCCTATAAATGGGTAAGGTTTAGGATTTTGTTTGGAAGGACCATGGTCCATTTAATGACGTACATTAGAACTACCAGTGACCCTTATTTCAGAGCTTCAAATCACAATAGTGTGTGCCGTAGGACATGCTTTGAAAGAACTTTAAGGTGCTAGACAAAATTGTCAATTGTATCAGTTAGTTTTCTCCGGGGGTGCGTGCGAAGAAAAATCTTCCTAGCATAATATTGGTGTATTATTGATGTAAATGTTTTCCTTCATTTAATATTGCAAAATTTAATCAAAAATAGGCTATTGAAAATAGTCTTATAATTTCTCTCATTTTGCTTCCTTTAACTAATTTCTTTGATTATTTTAAATTATTTTTAGGTCTGGAAAAAAGTGTAGAAGGGGGGGGGTGTGCACCCCTGCTAATCGTAATCCCTCCTATGGCTTCTACTCTACAACGAGAAATCCGACAAAAGGGACAGGTTGCCGAAACGATGGTAATGACTTAATGTGAAGTAGGAAATTGGAAAAATGTGGGTTTTAATTGATGAAAAATTTGAGTTCAAGAA
This sequence comes from Holothuria glaberrima, assembly GCA_009936505.3. Lineage (NCBI taxonomy): Eukaryota > Metazoa > Echinodermata > Holothuroidea > Aspidochirotida > Holothuriidae > Holothuria > Holothuria glaberrima. The sequence goes on from WURT03149115.1 coordinate 1,609, forward strand.
TCTGCTCTCCATGAGAGCAAAATCAAATAAATCGTCGGCGCTACTGGTTGCACTCATTACTGATCCTCCAAGACATTGGAAAGTTCCCCGACGGGGTGGGGGGAGGAGGAACCCCCTCTTGACAACACTTCTGACTGCAAAGTACAGTCAGCACCAAGTTAATGTTATATCAATCGATTTCCTGAAGCAGCGTGCTACAAACCGTGTGTAAAACAGAAGGGTATACAGCATGCCACAAATTTATTATAGAACAAGCTTTGTTAGTTAGCAAAACACTTCTTTTGTTCATTAATTAACTTAAGTATCTTCTCAAATAGCCAACGACTTAATTTCATCAGAAAAAATTAGAACTTTGTATTCAAATTGGCTCTAACTTTACTGTGAGTGGTGAAAAACGGGCATGTGTAAGAGGTTGAAAACATCATTAGAGCGCGGACCACCCTCTACCCACTACTGTACAAACGTACCAGTTACATTCAGTTTGGCAATAGTTAATGTGCAATGCTATTGTGCGTTAGCGCTGATAACCGCATTTCCATGGTCTCTGCTCATTTATAGATTTATATGGAGGGGGACGTGTATTTTGCACCGGTTGGTAGTTTGGACCATTACAATATAGATGGCAGCATTCTTTTTTAACTCATGAAAGAACCGGGTAACATCCTAATGTTAACTCCAAATTTAGTGTTACATAAAACCTATTTTTTTTTCCGAAACGATACATTTTAATGTTATTTTCGGACATGTATATCTTGCTTCATTTTTGACGATATGCTTGTTTGAACAAGTATTTCAGAAGCTTTCTTATTCAACCTAAATGTGATACAAGTGAATTAACGAACCTACTCCTGCAGTAGTCTCATGCTATATAAAAATGCAATGACACTTACTAAATGTGTAATTACTTGGACCACAGCTTCAGCAATGTGTAGTTTCATGTGTGGTGTGGTTCAAATTTCACATGAGGAGTGGCCCATACTACACTCCGCTAGCTGCTTAAGCTTAGAGTTTCTCAATTAAAGTTAAATCATATGTACAGGATCCTCAGTGGTTTGGCTCCTAATTACTTAACACCAGATACTCTGTCTGCAAACCACTCAAATAAAACTAGGTCAAGTGTCTCATCTGTGTTTGTACGTAGGTTTTCTACAAATTAAACTGTTAAAACTTTAAAATATACAAGTTGCATATAGTGGAACTCTTTACCTGCCAAAATTCAAAAGTGCAGCAATCTTAGTGTTTTTAAAACTGCAATACAGGCCTAAAGGTATTTTTACTTTTTACACTAGATTGAGTCACAATGCAAAGTAGATTCACATTCGTCTACTTTCTGCGTGCAATGGCACAAGCGTTTACACGCGCAACACCGAACATACACGCATTTGTTTTTGCGCATGCTCTATGCCAACCAATGCCAACCAGTGACGTAACCGTGAATCCCTAATTTGGAGGAAAACAATGAAACACACGTGCACGAATGGCGTGATTTCGCACGCACGTGTAGTAGAATTACGCGCGTATATGATTGGTTGACAAATCAGCTGTTTTTGTTGTTGTAACTTGCAACGATACGCGTTTTTCCTCCAAAGGAGGGAGCATTTTTTGCTCTGTGACATCATATGCACCTTATGCATATGATGTCACAGAGCAAAAAGTGTTCCCTCGTTTTTTGGAGGAAAGCGTGTATTTTTGCAAGTCACACCAAACAAATGCAGACAACCAATCGAATACGCGCGTAAGTCTACTTTACGCGCGTGCGAAGTCTAGTTCACAAATCAGGGGCGGGATTCATAAACATTTGCGTAAGTTCTTGCGTAAGTCAAAATACTTACGCACTGCGTAAGAACTTTGTTAAGTATAGCGTGTTCGATTACTCGCCCGAGTTAGCTCGTGTCTGGCGCGGCGCGACGACGTTCGATTAGCCTCTGACGTCAGCATTCGCGCTTACTCGCGCCAGGCCCAAGTGAGCGACCCATCGAGTTGGTTACTTGGGGAAGTATCCCATCGTGCTTTGAGAAAACATGGCAGCTAAACAAACAAGACGCATTCGTGAACAATTTCTGAGCATGTACATACAGTTGGGCAAACATGAAACTTCTGACTTGTGAAAAGTGGTTGATGTAGGAATGAGTAAAGTCACTCAAGTGTTATTTCTCGAGAATTCTCCAAAAGAGCATTGTTTAAAAGCAATGAACGTTCACCGTACAAGTGGACGTTTTTAGTGCATATGTACCGGAGTTCGCTCTGCTACGCAGCTGTAGGGGCTCTGCCATTGGCTATTGTGAACCAACTTTTCCGATACTTAGGATAAAACGTTCGTTTATTTCACCCAACTGCGCATGACCATCGTGACCCAAGTCGGAAGCTCGAGTAAACCAGGGGAAGCAAATCGAACACGCTATTAATGTATTACGGAAAAGTCCAACCAAACTGCCATGATAACTCGATGTATTGACTAATTTATCCATCGATCAGAACCGCTACAAGTTGAAACGATGCAAAATTGCCCGTGCCAGAAGGAAAAGTATTAAACTATAAATTAAAAAAAACCAAATTGCTAAATATTTAGCAAGTGAAAGATAAAAAATCTTAGAAATAAAACAAGATTTTTTAACTGAATTATTTTAACTGATAATACAGAACGCATTAACAGGAATATTTTCAATACTAGTCTCACACTGAGGGTAAAGTTCTCGTTTGGTAGAACGTTTTTATTTTCAAAGTACGCCACGACCGAGCTCCTTTAAATAATGATATAGGCCTAAGAATAGTTGAATGGAGTATATTACAACCCATGTGGGTATCCAGGAGAACCTCCCTGACCTTATTCTGTATAATCAATTTTTAGGTGAAAACAGCACCAAATGGTACTTTGTAAGCATGCTGTTAGCAAATAAATATTAGTCAAAGGCTAATATAAGCATGCTCTGGCACCGCGTGAGGAACAATACAATGATAAAGATCTTTAAAGTGTCAGCCTCATGTGTTGTGTGCATCATATATGCATGAAAAAGTGCGAGTTACCCGCATGGAAGTCTTTCTACGGAGGCGGTCAGGGCGGGGACGTTCCCGGAAAAAAAATATTTTAAAGAAACCTTTGTATGCGCTTTTCCATGGTCCTGGGGACTTTAATAATTCAGGCCATAAGGGGCAGTTGTTTGAGAGCAAAAGAAAAATTAAGCAAAAAGAAAGGAAAACGAAAAGAAACAGATATTATATGCAGGATTACTTGCGAACAGACGAATGGGAGGACTGGGGACTAAAGATCATATGCTTGATATTAAGGAGGGTTAAAGTGGATGCGACAAGAGCCATGGTTTGGGCTGGATTCACACAATAGTCAAGGCAACCTGTAGCTATGAATCCGAGGGCTGTCAACTCTCACGCATTCAGCGTGAGAGTCACGCATTTCAGCACAATCTCACGCTCTCATGATGAAGTATCAGTTTCTCACGTAATGTCTCAATATGGTGTAAAAAATTACGCTCATAACGCAAACGGGTGTCGGGTGTAGGTAAAAGGCCAGCTATCACGCTACCTGAGTTCTCTCTCCAACTGATTATAGTCTGCAGTAAGCTCACAGCAGTGCAGTATACAGTATAATAATCTTGCCATCATCGAGCCGGCTCCTTTCAACCCAAACTTAACAATAATGTCTGAGTCCACCACTCCACCGTTCATCACCCTGACCAGGGAGTTGCTAGCAACTCCCTGCTCTGACCAGAAAGGTGTTGCTCTGACTCATCAGCTTCTACGGATCGTAACTATGCCGCAGCGTGAACTCAGTTACAAGGCCAACAGGTGAAAAGCGTTTATTACTCGGAAACACGTGTTAGACCCGTTACCACACAGTTCATGCCGCAAATAAAACTGCAATTCAAGAAGCGTACGTTGGACCGGGCTTTAACCCCCCTCCAACTTTTTCTTAGCCTGCCCCCTGCCCAAGAAAAAAAATGTGCTAAATTTTATATAGGCCTAGTTGTGGTGAAGACATAGATATGCTCAGAATGTATTCCACAAGGTCTTTTTAGGCCCGTTAGGCAGTAAGTTCTGTAACAATTCTTTCCGTAACTTCAAAAACTTTCGCGCGCTACGCGCGCTGTCCTCTTCAGTTCTGTCTAGCGGTAAAGCCCACCATTTCAAACGTATTGAATTTATTCAAGGTTAAAGGTTCCACAAATATCGTTCTTGCGTGTATTCGTGGTTATAGAGAAACACGAAAATGCATCGTTGCGAAGTTCTAACGTCTTTTACCCGTCTTTTGGAAGATTCCTTCTTCAGCCACACTATCGTGGCAAACATATTTTCGAAGAAAATAGATTTTTCAGTTTTGTCAGGGAGCCTTAGTGGGTAAGATAATGTAATCCCCGACGAAGACCATGCAGTCGCCCGATCAAATTCCATGGTTTGCTCTTAAGAAGGGCAAATTAATTCTTCAATCTTTTTTTTTTCAAACTTTTGTTAATGAAAACAAAGATATGACAAATCTTTTTCAATATTAAACCCAGTTTTTCGGCGCGCTTCGTGCGCCTTATATTTTGACTTCGGCATTCTGTCGGCAACCGATTGAATTTGTCTGGACTAAGAGTAATATAGCTGGTCCCCAGTCAAGGCGCTTGGCCCCAATGTCGGCAAATCCTTAGAATCCAATTATGAGCAAGTTCACACAGGACTCTTACCTGCCGAGTACGTCCAACTCGAGTATATTTAGCCCAAAAATGGCAACACCAAACTGAGGGTCTGAGCTCTGTCTCCAACGAGTCGAATTTATCAGCTTCCATTTATATCCACCCTGACACACTGACGCATTGACTTTGTGTGTGTTAAAGTCATTGACTGTTTTCGGTCTACTTTTGGGCTAAAAAATCCAAGAAGCGGGAAGAATTTCGAAGAGGGGGCTTAACATATTCTTGCTTAGAACACTCGGGAAGTGCCGTTTCCGGCCATCTGAGGGGTTTGTAAAGCTGAAAATTTGTGGTACGCTCCGCGTCAACTGATGGTGGCGCTCCGCTTAGAAACATATAGTAATATTTTTCATAGATTTTTTTTTTTGCATTAATTGAGAAATTGCAGACATGAGATCCATATTTCAAGGCTTGGTACATGCAGCTTAAAAACAAAGGAAGGTTCCCTACTGCTGCTGAATTCGCCAAATTATGAACATTTTTCAGCCATATATGAGCCATTGGCGGCGGACCCGGGAGGCAAGGGCCCAGCCCCCAATGAAAAAAATAAGGGGGATAAAAGGTTTGCTCAGCTTCCCCCCCCCCAATATTTGCTAAGTGCACACATGGGATCCGTATTTCAACGCTGGGTACATGAAGCTTAAAACACTCGGGAAGGGCCGTTTCCGGCCATCTGGAGGGTTTCAATTGTAAAGTCAAAAATTTTCTTGGCCGCTCCGCGCCAACCGATGGTCGAGCTCCACTTAAAACATATATTAACATTCTTCATAGATTGTTTTTTTTTTTTCATTAATTGAGAAATTGCAGACTTGAGATCCATATTTAAAGGCTGGGTACATGCAGATTAAAACACTCGGGAAGTGCCATTTCCGGCCATCTCAGGGGTTTGTAAAGTCAAAAATTTTTTGGGCCACTCGGCGCCAACCGATGGTGGAGCTCTACTGAGAAACATATATTAAACATTTTTCATAGATTGTTTTTTTTTTTCATTAACTGAGAAATTGCAGACTTGAGATCCATATTTAAAGGCTGGGTACATGCAGATTAAAATACTCGGGAAGTGCCATTTCCGGCCATCTCAGGGGTTTGTAAAGTCAAAAATTTTTTTGTGCGCTCCGCGCCAACCGATGGTGGAGCTCTACTTAGGAACATATATTAAACATTTTTCATAGATTGGTTTTTTTTTTCTAATTAACTGAGAAATTGCAGCCATGAGATCCATCATTCAAGGCTGGGTACATGTAGCTTAGGACAGTCAGGAAGTGCCATTTCCGGCAATCTAAGGGGTTTGTAAAGCCAAACATTTTCTAATCCACTCCGCGCCAACGATAGTGGCACTCCGCTTAGATAGTCCTGTAGTATCAGCTATAGTATCAGCTAAGTCTGCCCTACCAGTCATACCCTCCGGCCCCCTCTGCCCCCAGTATGAAAAGTCTGGTTACGCTACTGCATCCGAAAAAAAGCACTCAACACTTCATCTACGCTTGAGAAGCTGACGAAGCACAGTTATGACCATAGCCTTGTTCCGTTCACTTGTGAGACTTTCTACAAATTTCACCTCTCTGTATCGCAAGAAGAGGGGAAAATAGCTGCCAGGGAAGAGGAACTTTTCGCGCGCACGTTCACGCGTAGGTCCGATTTCTTTAAGCTATCCGTGTTGGGCTCCCGCAAACTGCCATCATCTGGTGGCATCACTCAGACTAGCTGCGGTCTTCTTCGGTGTCCACCTTTGCGGTAGCAGTGCCCCCTATGCCAGAATTCATGGCTACGGGATTTCTATTAACCCGATTTCACCAGGTCTATGGCAACGTAACCCCTGCTCCCGCAAAAGAGAATATGTCCCTTCAACCACGCCTGTAGCCAAGTGACCGAAAAACTTTTTAACCGCTGGTCCAAAGTAAGATCAGAAGTTCAAATTCGTTGTTAGCAAGAAAATTGTTTGTCAAAATATTTTCGATTCTAGGCTGTCAGCAATACACACCGGTAGGCCTCAGAATTCCCCACTTTTCGTAGGTGATTTTATAATGTGAACAAAATGTCTCCTTAAAAATTTCCAGGAACATGAAACATCTGAAAACTGGCAATTCTGATCATTCAGTAATGAGGCACGGGAAGCGCCATTTCCTGCAAACTAGGGATATTTTTGGCAAAAAGTCGCCCTTGCGGGACGCTCCGTGCGAACCCATGGTCGCGCTCCGCGACAGTAGTCTCCCAGCGAATCTCACTCTCACCAGTCTCTAAAAGTTGACAGCCTTGGAATCCCCGAAAGTTTAACTTTAGGGGGCCCCGAAAATTTCTATAAAAGGGCATCATAGCTTTGGGGATTAACTTTAAAATGTCCTTTAACGCAGAACTCCTGACTTAGTTTCTACCTATCAAAATATCGAATTTGCAGCCCGTTTAACTTCTCTAATTTCGAATATTATATGCGTAATTTCGTGGTTTTGAAATTATTGATAAGATTTACCAAGGAAACTGACACCGAGGCAGGTCGTGTGGGTAAAGATGCACGGTAAACTTGTCGTAAACTATTACGTTAACACTGGTACATGATTACATGGGCGCCTTTACGGCATGCCGCCATCTTTACATTTTCGACATATTATTGACGTTGTTTTCAAGTAACTTGAGTTAATTTTACTTTTTAGGCCTAGTCTACAAAATACTCAAAAGGCGGTAATCTGCACTCTATGCTAGAGAGAACTGGGAAGGTTCATTTCGAAGATGTAAAAGCTACTTTTAATTCAAACTTTCTATATGGTGGTGGTTCGCTCAGATCAGTGCTTCTCAGTAGGGGACTTAAAATTACCCCAAGATGAATCGAGTTATTTCGCGACCTTTCCAAAGCCTTTGACACGATTGATCATAGCATTTACTACATAAGCTCACACATTACGGAATAAGCGGTCCAGTTCATTCTTGGTTTTCTAGATAATTGTCCAATAGGCAACAGTTAAAAACTGTCAATGGGACATGGTCAAGTAAACTTACTGTAAAATGTGGTGTTCCACAAGGCGCCATCTTAGGACCTTTGCTTTTCATTTTGTATGTGACTTTTATCTGTAAAATTTCGAAAAAATTGTTCCCTGGTTCTTTTTGCGGATGGTACGAACATATTTTTCACTGACAGCAGTTCAAAACAGTTTGAGAAGAACAGTGTGTAATGAGCTGCAAAAGTTTTATGATTGTTTGCTTAAAACAAATTGTCTATTAATGTGGAAAGGACTCACTATATTTTGTTCAGTTATAGCAGGCCTGTTAAATTAATACTGATATGAATGTTGGTATGAATGGCATTCCTCTGGACAGGGTTAATAGTGCGAAATTTCTGGGTGTACATATTGATGCTAATCTCTCCTGGGGAAATCATGTTGGCTATATTTCAAACCAAATTTCTAAAGGTATCAAAATTAAAGCACATACTACCCTAAAAAATATAAGATCTATCTAAATCAGCCTTGTATTACCCCATCTTTCTAACTGTTCATCAATTTGGTCCGGTACAACCAAAGCAAACCTATTGTTTAGCCTTCAAAAAAGAGCTGTTAGTTCACCTATCACCTGTGCATTACCACGCAGTAGCACCAATGAAATGTTTTCTTCTTTAAATTTACTGAAGCTGGAGGATGTCATATCCCTAAATGTAGCTTCATTCACCTATCGTTGTCTAAATAATCTTCTTCCTGGCTCATTTCCCTCTTTCTATACGTGTAGTCCTCTATTCATAACATCACACGCCATGCAGACAAACTTCGTAATACTTTGTATGGTAAATCTCGCAGTCAGCTCAGTCTCAGGTTAAGATCTACTTTTCTATGGAATTCATTACCACATGGTCTTTCTGTGAAACAATTTGTTGCTACTTTCAGAAAATGCCTTCAGAATTATTTAATTCGTCAGTATTGATGGGAAAAGTTATGTTTAATGAACGTTTACTGTTATCAGTGTAAGTGATAGGGTGTAACTGTCCATCTTTCATACATGCTGGGGGTGGGGGTTAGGGAAGGGATGAAGTAAATAGGAATGGTATTACAAGGTACTGGGCATTTTGGTTTTTTTGGTTAAGCTTTCTTTTTAAAGGGAGTGATCTTCTTTGTTAAGCCCACAAAGGTTTTAAAGTTCACTTCCATCCACAAATTCTTTTGTTTGATACTTCAGCCTATATTCAGTGGCAGATGCATGGTGGGTGGACATTGGGCTATGGCCCCGCTCAAGGATTCCAATTGTTTTTTTTAAGATCCTAAAAATATGTAATTTTGTAACACAAATTTTACTTCAAAAGGTAGCATATGTCGCCCAGACTGCATGTAAAGACACCAAAGTTTTCAAAAAATTTCTAAGGGGAGGGGTTGTCTCCCCATGCCCCCTCACTGATGCCGATCTTTTAGTTCCTTAAAATACACAAATTTTGTAACACAAATTTTACTTAAAAAGGTAGCATATGTGGCACCAGATTGCATGTAAGAGCACCTAAGTTTTAAAAAATTTTCAAAGGGGAGGGGGACAGCCCTCCCCCAGGCTGGCAATCACACAACATACTGCACGGCCCCCATTGAAAGAAGTCCTGGGTATGCCACTGCCTGTGTTATTTTGATAATGTGGAAAAACAAATGAATAAAACCAGAATGCAAAAATGCATTGAGTTTCGATGATGTTTTATTCCAAATAATGCCATGTTATCCCATTTCTTTCAGTCACTGGTGAAATATGCTATCTTAAGTGTGGAAAA
>WURT03149126.1:0-12625 GCA_009936505.3 Holothuria glaberrima
GTGTGTAGACTCGTACATTGGATGATTAGCACTGCTTGAATCTTGACGGCCAGGTCAAAAAGTAAACAACAAGTCACATGGTTTGATGACGTCGGTGAAGAACCTCTATAGGCTGAGTAAAGAAACTTCAAAGTTATATATCGTAGCACCGGTTTTAGTTAGCTTAGGTGCATATTTGTGCTGTATATGGCAGTTTTGACCTGTTAAATATACCCTCAAATTAACGCCCCCCCTTTTCAAAAATGCATCGTTTATTGGAGAATGGATGGTAGTCTGTGTAAGGGAAACATTTGATAACCAGGCAAAAGCAGACATTGTGGAAAAGAGAGGTTTGTAAGACAGATGGGCAGTAGTGAGGGTGGACTGTCTGTAAGGACAGGCTCATTTTAAGGTCGTGAATTCTTACTTAAAAGTAAATTTTGGTGGAATTCTCAATGGAAAAGGTGCTGTACAAAATTACTTTCATAGCATTTAAGGCAGGATGAAACACCAGCTAGACTGTTTTGACTAAAACTAGGTTCAGTATTCAAAGTTGTGGAATTATTTGTTGTGAAAACTTTTAAATATTGTAAAATTACTAACCAAATTTTAAGTACGAGAGCAGTCACTATGCTGAGCTAGTATGGTCTTTGACTTGGCTTCGGCAAAGAATTCCTTAATGTACTCTTAGTTAAAAAATCACTTACAAATTGTTTTTGTTTTGTATTAGAAAACAGTGTATTCTTTGATATTGTTGATATGAAAACATCATAGCTGCTGTAACAATATACAATACTTGAGTATGAGGCATAAGCATACAGGACCATTTGGATTTGAGGGGGAAGGGAGGTTGAAGGGAGAGGGACAAGTGTGTTTTGCCCAAATCTCTGTGCCTTTTTAGAATTAAAGGTACACAAATTTCTACAGAATTTTCCAGAATTTTGGAGTTAGCCAAATATTTGGGGTGGGAAGAGTTAGGAAGGAGAGAGGGTGGGAGCCAGTCCATGCCCCATGCCTCTGGTGGCAGTCCCTTCGATAGCATTAAACCATAGAATTCATGAAGTTTAGGTAACAATCAGCAAAGAGCATGAAATGGTTTAGAGGTTTTAATATTACAATATAAACAAATTTAGGGATAAAATTGACTACATGGACAGAAAAATATTAAAAGGTGATATTTATATCAAATTTCACTGCCAAAGTTAACAAATTTATACAAGATGAAATCATGTACGCTTGACAGAAATGGGTATTACTGTAAGAGGCCTGCATTGTATTCTCAATTTTTTTAAAATGTTAACTTTTTTGTCAATTAACCAAAAAATTTTGGACATGCATTTACTCTTCTTGGTCTTGGCTGTTTGGATACAGTGCATAAGTAGCTATTTCATTGTGCAATAGCAGTGCCACTAGTGTTCATAGAGTTGCCTCATGTTAAATGATATATTGGCTTATAAATCAATATTGTCTGGTCATACTTTATATGACACTAAAGAGAGAGGAAGTGGATTGGCTATACTATTAAAATGTCTTTTCCTGGTCCCAAATCTGCTAATATAGTCCCTTGGTTGTGACCTTCTGTCAAGCATATCTGTGTAAAGTCAGTTAATCCGTTTGGTCAGATGTCCCTAGAAAATGATCGGAAGGGCAATCAAACCAAAATTAGTCTAGTCTTGATGCAAATTGTTTTGTGTGGTTCAAGTAGACATGAATGTCAGATGTCATACGACCTTTTGAATGTACTTTGTAACAGTCTGGAAATGCCTGTCATCGCATGTTATTCATTGATACTTGTAAGTACAGTATTACCTAGAATGTGATGACTGCTAATTAGATGAAAGGACTGGGGGTGCTCTGAGAGTAAAATAGCAGGGATATCATGAAAGCTTAGAAAACAATCAGTATACATTCAATTTTTAGAGCAATTTCAGTTTGTTGGTCTACCAGTGCAAGGTAGTAGTGAATTCACATTGCTGGTAGTGACTTGTGGCAAGTTTAAAACATTACAGGTAGCCTGTAGGCTACATGAAGCTGTCTGATGAACCATCAAACAGTGATGAAGATTTTTTGTATCTTATCTTTATTGTTTGCTTCTAGTAAGTTTTAGATCTATAATTTATTTGTAGCATGACAATGACACTCATTTTGATATTTAAATAATAACATTAATTAAATATTAAGCATTAACAAAGGTGGAAAGAATCATGAATCAGAACTGATGTATAAAAACTTCCCTGAAAAGCCAGCCTAGCTCTAGAGAGTTATTATAGCATTGTCACTCCTATAAAGTAAAGTAATATATATGTATTACACAACATGAACAATCAGTGAATCCTTGTAACAAAACACCAGGAGACAAAACCAGCCACACCTTAGATGAGTGGTAACTAGTAAGTGTAAGGTCTTTAGCTTCTTGTACTGTGTAGTGATGTTTGGTGGGAAGTGTGCTACAAACCATAGTCACTTGATCATGTAATCTAATGTAACTTGGGTATGACAGGCTAAAAGGTCTTCTAAATATGGATTAAATTTTTGTTTTCACCATAACCAACCATGACCAACACATCTTTGCTCCAAGTGTAAGTAGAATTCATAAACCTGTGAAACACCCCTACCATAACAGTTTTCATCATATTGTCAGTTAGCAATTACATTTGAGCCAGTAAATCTCAAACATTCTTCAGCACTTTCATTACTTTCCTGATTATTTTACACATTAATGCAAAATTCTTGCACTTCTAACTAATGATGATTGACAGAAAAGTGGGTGTGAGTGGCAAAAGAATCTCTTAAATGAAACATGAACAAGATAAACCCTTATTATATATATATATATATATATTTGTCTAATTCCCACCTTAGGGCCAAAGAAGTTGTTGAAAAGTCGACCATAGGGCGAAAAAAAATAGGGCGAAAAAACGGATTCCCCTTAACGTTTTCACACACTTTTTATATAGGAATATATGTATATATATATATATATAAATATATATAACGCTAATTCCCCCCTTAAGGCAAAAGTCTTTATATCTTCCTACCTTAAGGCGAAAAAAAAACAATAAAATACACAAGCATATATTTCCCCCAACGTCCTCAAGATATAAACAACATTATTTCAATGGCCTGCCATCCGTGCGTGTTATCAGACAAGTGTCCGTAAATTCGTTGACTTTGAAGTAACAGCATATAGATTGTGTCTGTAAAATGATGTTACCACATGTTTTTGTATTCCTATATAAAAAGTGTGTGAAAATGTTAAGGGGAGTCTGTTTTTTTGCCTTATTTTTTTTTTGGCCCTATGGTCGACTTTTCAACAACTTCTTTCGCCCTAAGTGGGGAATTAGTGAAATATATATATATATATATATATATATGCAGTATGTACTATAAAATTGTACTGTTGAAGTAGGCATTAAAATTTGAGGATGGTGATTTACATGGTGATTTACTTCTAATAAGGGAGTAGCTGATTCCACTTCTTTTTTATGTGTTTAATATTTTCTTTCTTAACAGCCATGCAACTTCATTATGGTGACTTAACAGACAGTACCTGCTTGGTAAAAATTATATCTCAAGTCCGTCCAACAGAAATCTACAATCTGGGGGCCCAGAGTCATGTTAAGGTAACGTATACTTTCCTGGATATCAGAGTGATCTTCAATCATACACCATTGGTTTGGTCCTGCACAAGTTGTTTGTAATACAGCATCAGTGCTTTAGGAGCATGCACCAGGGATAGGTAGTGGTGTACAAGCATACACGAGGGGTTGGTGGTCATCCACCATTGGTGTACAAGCATGCACTAGGGGTTGGTGGTGATGCACCAGTGGTTTTCACGCATGCATACACCAGGGGTTGGAAGTCATCCACCGTTGGTGTTCAGGCATGCACTAGGGGTTAGTGGTGATCCATCAGTGGTGTACACGCATGCATACACCAGGGGTTGGAAGTCATCCACCGTTGGTGTACAAGCATGCACTAGGCTAGTCAGTAGTGTACACGCATGCATGCACTAGGGGTTGGTGGCTATCCACTGCTGTGTACAAGCATGCACTAGGGGTTGGTGGTGATCTACCAGTAGTGTACACTCATGCATGCACTAGGGGTTGGTAGCTATCCACCGCTGGTGTACAAGCATGCACTAGGGGTTGGTGGTGATCCACCAGTTGTGTACACTCATGCATGCACCAGGGTTTGGTGGCTATCCACCGCTGGTGTGCAAGCATGCACTAGGGGTTGGTGGTGATCCACCAGTCGTGTACACGCATGCATGCACTAGGGCTTTTTTAGCCTGCACCAGTGATATGATATGGTCCTGCACAACAGTAGCTTTGTATAGTCCTGCTGTAAAAATTAATGATCTTTGAATGGGTTTAATTATGACTTACAATATTTTCTGTTTCCCAGTGTTATCATAATTAACACTGGCTATGCATGGTTGTGCAGTCAAACCGTGTTTAATTCTTTGTTTATAGCATGATTTTTCCATAGAACACCATAAGATTCAGACTTTCTAAAAGGCTCCTTAGAGAGTGAGTGGCTGCTACTGTGCACTGGGGACAGCAAGGCTTGCTGGTGGTTGTGTTTCATGTACACACCTGTTTAGGGAGGTTAACACAAACAATATCGTAGTCCATATAGCGTTATCACTGTCCAGTTACTAGTACTCATCAAGCAGAGTTGAATTAAACTTCCTAATTTGTAAGATAGACAAGTCAAATTAACTTCAAATGTTTCGTTACTCTTAATTCCTTTTAAGACTGAAATATCATAAAACACAAGATTTCATTTCATTTGAAAGGTGTAATCATTCTTTCAATATGGTCTAGAATGGGAAGGGGGTTTTATTCCTTGCAGTAAGGAAATTGTTAATAAACCATTTCATTAGCAAATCTTCAGAGTAATTCTTCTGACCTCTTAATCCTGCAAAATTGTTTGGCCTCTCAGTCTGTTGTCATTCCCACCCCTGCATAGAGAATTTTACAATTTTATGTTGGATAACTGGCACAGATTAGATATTTTACTTAAAATTTAGCAGGCATTTAATTTGATTGACCTGTTTAGATATTAAGTCTGTCTTCTGAACTTTGACTCACCAAAAGTGGAAATGTGCCTGTATCACTTGATTTATGTGTCTCACTAATAACTAAAATGCTAGTGCCCTAATATTCATGTTGCCACAACAAACTACCTTCAGTTTGTCATCCAAACAGAGAGCCAGCTGGGTCTTGGAGATTTTTCTCGTTCTGTTGCATTGCACTTCTATGTGAATGCTGATCTCTGGAATTTAATGTTTTCGATTGGCTTTGGCAAGCTCAAATATTCATAAATTTTTTTTTTTTATTGAATTTCAAATGGAAAAAAAATATTGTTTAAAGTTATTTAATTGATGCCAAATGTGTTACCACAGGATAGTCTGCTATTTGACATCAGTCAGTGAAGAGCTGTGATTACATTTTAGGTTACTTACACAGGTGTTCGATGGTTTGCCTATGGGGCTGCAAACATAACTACAGGTGGTCACCTTTCTGTTGCTGGTAAAAACAAGAGAAGTGAAATGATTGGAAATAAATAAAAGACAGTTCATCATCAAGTGTGTGGTTACAGAGCAAACTTTACCACTTAACCAGGCTATTAGTTAATGAAAGCACATAATTGTGACTATAGAGTAATGAAACATGATGATTCATGTGCAAATATAAAGCTACTGTTGTCATGTCACGACAACTATTGGTGGTATTTTTTTTTTGAGGTTAACTTCAGTGTTGTTTCTTTAGTTAATACTTGATATGAGAAGAGACAGATAGTAGGAATGGATGAATTAAATATGAGACATTTAAGAGACAGGAGGGAGGTAGTGGGGAAACTAGAGAGAGGGTGCAGGAAGGGTGCAGGGAGGAATAGAAAAACAGGAGGGAAGGAGGAGGGGGATTACAGTAGGGAGACAGCAGGGAAAAGTAAGGAAACAGCTGGGAGAAGGGAAATAGTAAAGAACAGGGAGACAAAAGAGAGGGAATAGATAGACAGGAGAGGGAGTAGGATGGGGGAGGGGTGTGGGAGACAGCAGCGAGGAGTAGGGAGACAGGGGAGAGGGAGTAGAGAGACAGGAGAGAGAAAGAGTAGGGAGATGGGGGATTAGGGAGACAGCAGCGAGGAGTAGGGAGACGGGAGAGGGAGTATGGAGATGGGGGAGGGATTAGGGAGACAGCAGCGAGGAGTAGGGAGACAGGGGAGAGGGAGTAGGGAGATGGGGGAGGGATTAGGAAGACAGCAGCGAGGAGTAGGGAGACAGGGGAGAGGGAGTAGAGAGACAGGAGAAAGGAAGTAGGAAAACAGGAGGGAGGGAGAAGAGGAGAAAAATGTTAAAAGAGGTTAGAGTAAAGAATATGAGCAGGGATTCCTCTAAAACATGGAATTCATTGTGACATATGAAATATGAGGAACTTGCATCCGCCAAGTCCTTCTAAAAAATAGTTTGAAAACAGAGTCAATGTGTATTGGAAAGTAAAGTGAAAATGGTCTGATTGAAACAAAGTAAAGCACAGTTTTCATATCTAACCTTGATCCACCATTCCAAAATTAATTTCTGTATCCTAGGATGTTGCTTTCACTCACTCCACTAATTAAACCATGCCGAAATAACAAGTTATTATACTAATGTGGGAAGCAGCTTGGCATACCAAAAGAAGAATACCTGGAGTAGAATTTGGCAAACTGCTGGATTTCCCTGGGCCTGCATCGTTATCAAAGAGGAGCTTCTCATCAGCACAAGTTGGCTTCCTCAGCTGCAAGATAATAAATGTAGGCTGCAAGAAAGCAACCCAAATGTTTAGTTTACAATAATTTTATGATTTGGCTCATTCTATGCTCAAATTAAAGTAACTGTTTCAATTGAATTAACAGTAACAACTTTGCCCTGTTTGCTGAGTTTGCCTTTGTTAATCTTGATCCCCTTAACAAACTGAAATACTTTTTCGAGTTTATATCTTCTCCATTCTACCTAATATGTATGGTTTCCTCCCCTCTACCTTACATTGTAGCTGGTTACATAACTGGTTATTAAGGTCATCCTCTCTCATGCTATTCATAAAACCACCTTTATTTACAGAAAACTTGTAATTAGTCTGTCTTACAAAATTTGGACAGAACTAGAATGAAATAAAATAGTGGTTCACTTGTAACTCAGAATGACACCCTTTTCACCCCTATGAAAATTTAACAATTTTCTTCATGGGATTCAACTGCTAATGTTCTTTTAACCCTGTGAATCACTCCCACAGTAAGTCTGAATAGAACAGGAAATTGTGCACTCATGTGACAGCTCTGGTGATGGGCAAAACACACCTTAATACATGGAATGGCACATTTCATCATTTGTGAGAAAAGTTACGTGTATTGACAGATCTCTCTTCCTTACATGCTGTCATAGTCCCCCCTCCCTGAATAGTATGTCCAATTCAGGTGTATCTTAGGTGTGGTTGCCTTCGAAGCATTTGTACTAAGAACACCATGTGAAGCTAGTACATGTCCATCCATCTACACAACATTATCTATAATGTATCACGCTCATGCTTTGCTCATAAACGCCAGGTGGTATTAAATGCTGACACGGTTCCTAATGTTTATGCAATAGCTAGGTTACCATATGGGAAAATCAAAGTGGAAACAAACATGAAGCTTTGATGTCATTTCAAATGAAGGTACAAATTCTAGGCTGGGTGTGTTAGTCATCAGGTATGACATACAGAGTGAGGGAATATGCCAGGAACCAAATGGCCACATGGGTAAATGTGTACACCAGCTTTGTCTGCTAGAAAGCTTGCATAAGCCACAATTGAAAGAATCTGAAAGGCTATTTGTGGAAGTTGATCACATTATTGCATAAATTCTTTTTGTAGAAATCCATGATGTTATTGAATTTTTATTTGGTGTCTCTTATTTAATGACAGGTTTCATTTGACATGGGTGAATACACAGCCAATGTCGATGGAGTGGGCACCCTTCGGTTACTAGACGCCATCAGAACCTGTGGCCTTCAGGACACGGTTAGATTCTACCAAGCATCAACTAGTGAGATGTATGGAAAGGTCCAGGAGGTACCACAGACAGAAACAACCCCATTCTACCCAAGGTCACCTTATGGTAAGGATATGTTCTAGACAAGCAAAGGCAGTTGCAATCAAAGTTTGTTATGGGTTTAGTGGAACCTGGTGGAGTTGTTGTGTGTGTTTAGTGGAACCTGGTATAGTTGTTAAGGGTGTTTAGTGGAACCTGGTATAGTTGTTAAGGGTGTTAGGTGGGACCTGGTGGGAGTTGTAAAAGGTGTATAGTGGAAACTGGAAGAGTTGTAAAGGGTGTTTAGTGGAACTTAGTGGTATTGTAATGTGTGCTTAGTGGGACTGGTGGAACTGTAATGATTGTACAGAGGTACCCCCCGGTGGAGTTGTAGCGAGTGTTAAGTGGAACCTGTTGGGAGATCTAAAGGGTGTTTTGTGGAACCTGTTGGAGTTGTAAAGGGTGTTTAGTAGAATGTGGTGGAGTCGTGATAGGTGTTTAGTGGGACAAGCAGTCATTCAGTTAGGGGTCATGCATTTTTCATCAGTTTCATTAGTCTGCAAATTTCATGCTGGGTTTAAGGGGTCAATGACCCATGTACTCTTCCTCAAGATATGACAATTGTCAATAATATAATATTGTGGATCAACATTTTCCAAAGAATACTTTACGAAATGGAAGGGATGAGGTTCTGAAGAGAGAGTATGCTTTGTACGCTCATGAATATTGATGAAAAGTGGATGATCCCTTAGTTTTCATGAATTCAGTTTAACTACCTGTTTAAACTGCTAGAATAAATTACCTTGTGTTTTATTTATTTATATGATATCATCAACTGGGCAATGCTCCTTTTTTACAAAATACAGATCATACATTCTGTAGAAGGTATTGTCTTTTTTCAATGAGCTGCAATTTGAGAAACTGACATTGACAGTGTCATTCAGTGTACCTCCACTTCATCTCAGTCAGTAAAGGCCATCATATTGAAAAATAATAATCATTGATAGGATTGTTAACTTGAGGGTAGATGTGAGGGACTTGATATTACATTTTTTCAATTGATCCACAATCAAAAGTGGAAAGACAATCCTAATATACTTCAAGTGTGTATTGGTGGTTCATGAATTAGTCTTGGTTTCAAATAGGGCCTACCTTTGAAGCAGATGGGATGTGTAAGGAGTTACATGTATATGCCTACAACATATTTGACCTCATTTTTCGTGTCATCCCCCACCCCAAGAGGGAGCTGGAAGGGTTTAGAGAGAGATCCTACTTCAATACTGATCTGCTTGCATAGTTCAGCCTCATAACCTACATATGCTTTGGCAGTTCTAGTGTCAGGGAGGCTGTGATAATGTCAGTCCAAGATAAAACTGGTTGGCAAATAAGATCTGTTGAGCATTATGTTTCATGTATTCGATTCCTCAAGGGATACCTGCATTGGAGACGGTGAGAAAGCTAGGCCATTTATGATGTCATTGATACTGATGTTAGGGAAGAACTTAGTAGGTGTACAGGTAATCAGGCCACTTGAGTGAAAGTAATGCTTGTGAAATTCAGATGAACCTCTGTTAATTGGCATTGCAAGCTGTCAGTGTGATAAATTTACAGTATGAGCTGTTCTGTCATGTTAAAATAGACATTAGTTTAAAATGAGCTGTTTTTCAGCTTACATGCATTTGAGTCATGAAGACTGACACAGGTAGATGAATAATGGTGAAATAATGTAGGATTTTATATGCTTTCAGTGAGGCTGTGAGTGAACTCAAATAGTGAGAGGTGTACAAATTTTAACAGTAGGTAAGTATCAGGGCTTGTAGATCCCTAAAGGTGAAGGCTTGTCGAATTGTCTTTTATGCTTTTAATGAAAGTTTCCCATTCTAACTTCTGTTGAGAATATAAAGCCTTCACTTACATCACGTAGTACTTGTCAAATTTGCAGCCTGGCTTGTGTATGAACATGTCTTAAAGTGAATCAGAATTATTCCGTCAAGTAACTCTGCTGCTCCACATGTAGAAATATTTAAACGACTACTGTTCTGAGCCAATCAGTAGTACTAATACACTTCCTTCCTTTTGAATGATGCTTAGACTTTCATGGACAGGTGTTTCTTAAAAGTGGGATAAGTGGGATAAGTTTTCCATCAAATTTTGTTGTAGTTTTGATAAAGGTCACAGCTTATCAGAATCTACAAACTGGAGTTGTTATTTAAAGTGATAAAGTTTGAAGAGTCTGGTAAGGTATGTTACGGCTGGTGAGTTGCTGCAATGGATAAAGTGAATGATGAGCCATGTGAAACATTGTGGGTTGAAGTTTGTAGTAGACCAAGGGAGGTGTCTAAAAGGCTTGGGCAGGTTACCCAAGTCAGCTTCAGAGTCACAACTTGTGCCAGGCATATGAATAGCAACTCTACTTTCCGTGCAGTTGCAACTTCTGGGCAATTGATGGTAGTGTCAAAAACATGCTTTAAAATCATCATTTTGTGTCTAGAAAGGTTTACATTTGTGTTCCGTTGCTAGATTAAAGTCGTCATTCAATCACTAGTTTTGCTTTTATTTGACCATTACAATTTTCGAATGTCAAGCAGTTTTTTACCACGGCCATTGCATCGCCTATTTTGTTAACTTACAGGGGTAGTAGTGAAAGCTGCTGTTGTGTCTGTTCATGTGGTGGTATGAAGCCATTGTAGGAGTTACGAATCAATTCAGTATCAAAATTGGTAAAGCTGCTTTTAATTATTTTACTCCAAACATATTGGAGTTCCCCAACTGGTCCTCTAACTCTCGTGTCTAAGACGAAGCTTCATAGTCAATCATTTTTTATATAGTTCTATTGAAGCACTCATGCTTTATAAGCAGTTTTGAGAAAAATCATGCAATGAGGTCATTAAAGTTACAACTGTGTTTGTACCATCAATTAGCCACAACAAGCTGGGTCAGTATTTTCCATTTACTCTTCAGATTGCAGTTGTCATTGAGTTGTATGTCAGGAAAGATATGAATATGATACATGCAGATGCAAACTTCACCAAAGGTTTTACAGTAAGAGACAAACAAGATCAAACAAGAGTGCAAGTTTGGAGTGTAATTTGTGTATCTTGTTGGGTGGAGTAAGTCCAAAGATAAAAAGAAAACTTATTTAAGCCAAACTATATCAGAATGGTGTATGTAGCAGTGTCTCATTTCAAAGGCAAATTTTTAACTCATGCATCATAGCTTACCTTTTATTAATTATCACAGCAAATGGGTGGTAACAATGCAGATACTCTCATTGAGTTGGGATTGTTATCTGGTCATGGCAGAAAATTTCAGTGATTTTTCCAAACTATTGTAGTAAATGAATTTTGAGGTGGTGGAAGTCATGACAATAACTTTTTAATGAACCATCTGATATGGGGTATGTAAATTGTATGAGGTCTACTTCTGTGATGATATTCTATTGTGTAAAACCCCATTATAAGGATGTTTTGTGTATAAATGGCTTCGGCAAATGTATTCATACAGAGGTTTTTACGTGATTTCATTGTGGGTACAGTTGCTATCAATGCCTATCATAGCTAGTGAGCAGAATGTGTGTAAAAGCTCAACCATAAAGCAGGACAATAGATGCAATCATGATACAATGGAAGCCTGGTAGTTTCAGAGTACAGAGTAAAGAGAGTGAAAAACCTTTGTACTTTATTCTAGTTATGTGCAACAGGGTTGCCATGTTGACATTTTAAGCACCTAAACCACTAAATTTGGTGTTTATTAGTTGGTGTTGGCATACGAAATTTGCAAAAAAAAAAGCTCCAAACAGCATTTTGGTATATTTTTGGTATTTTTACATCTGTCTGTCAATTGTCCTTAAAAATGCATATTTTTTCTCAGTTCCCCAGGAAACTGGAGAAAAATACATATTTTATGCCTCAAATTTCACATTTACAACATACTTGAAGGTAAAAGCTCTTTCAGTGTTTACAAAATGCATGGTTCTTTTACAACGTTTCCATAATTTTGGCATTTTTCAACCATGCTGAATGCCAAATTTGGCCGATTGCTTCACAGAAAACCTTACAACCTTGAAGTGCAAGAGCATCATATAGGATACAGAATCGTTGACGGTAAGTCTGGATTTATTGAGAGTCGACTTCATTTGGCAACGATTGAGTAGTTTTTAATTTCTTTGCCTTTCAGGTGCTGCAAAACTGTATGCCTACTGGATAACAATCAACTTCAGGGAAGCTTACAATATGTTTGCCTGCAACGGTATATTGTTTAACCATGAAAGCCCAAGAAGAGGTAAACAGTGCCCTCATATCACTCTTTGATAGACAGTTGAAGCATTTTTAAGAAACTTATCGCATGTGAATAATATTTGTGCCGACTTAGTCATCCACTGCGAGATATACGTAGGGTACATAATGTTTGTTGCTAGACTAGGAATACAGAAGTATCATGGATGGTCGCTTGATGGAGATACAAGGATGTGCTTTTAAAAGTAGCAACAAATCCAAACTTGCTGTCCTTGATTAGGCAGCAGAGTGGGTGTGATGGCTGTGTAACTGGGCAGCAGAGTGTGTGATAGCTGTGTAACTGGGCAGCAGAGTGG
>WURT03149127.1:0-11022 GCA_009936505.3 Holothuria glaberrima
TCTTAATCAATAAGTATCTATCTTCTTGCAGGTTCTTCGTTTTTCTTCTACCAAAAACCTGAGTATCCACGAGATTGCAGTGAAGTTCGTGACCTGTGCTCGTCCCCAATATCGAATGGTGTATATCTTATAAAACCAGACGGCTATGAAAAACCCTTTGAAGCTTACTGCGATAATGACATGAGTTCTGGAGGCTGGACTGTAAGCAAATCTGCACATTCTACTTACTATGCACGAAAACAGGAACTATTTATGAATTATGTACAATTTTATTTCTCCCATTTAGAAATTTAAATAATACTGATCAAATTGGTTGGACAAAAATACAATGAAATATTAGCCACACGCTTTACTGGTTGGGTAAATCAGTTTAATATCCTTAATCACTACAACTTTTATCTACGTCTCATTGTTGAGTTAACTTTTGTTTAGCCTAGTGGCCTTTTTCTTTTACACTATCCTATACGCTTCAAGACCACAAATTCGGTAATTTTGTTTTAACAGCATGTTCTGTACTTTATAGCTGTTGTTTAAATAATCAGTACGAGATATGCAAAGAAAATGATATTTTTTTAGATAAAAAAAATTCTGTTTTAATTCGTTACAACAGGTCATCCTGCGCCGTTTCAATGACTCTATTGGTTTCAATAGAGATTGGGATGACTTTAAAACAGGATTTGGATTTCTCTCTAGGGAGTTTTGGCTTGGACATGAGAAAGTCGCCCACCTAACCAATCAGGCAGAGTATGAACTACAACTTAACATAACCTTCGACGATGGAACATCATGTGATCTGAAATATGACGCGTTTCGAATCAGTGACGAATGGAGTAACTACGCAATTTCTTCTGTTGGTACTTACGAAAGCGATTCAGGTTAGTTTTTTGACCTGTTTGGATTATTTGTTACTCTCCAGACTTGTTTTTTACTTCCACCTACGGTTAACACAAGTAGAATATATACAATAGAATACCTTCTTGACGATCTTTTAGCATGCAGATGGAGAGAAGAGGATAATCCCTCTGAATGCGACTTATCTACGACCTTCACCGATTGCGACCAAGTACCGGAAGATGGCATTTATTGTATCCGTCCTGCAAGATGGACAGACCCACCTTTTAAAGTACGCTGTAACATGTCTATCGATGGTGGCAGATGGACTGTAAGTTTCATCGATGCTCCTCTATAAATTATTTTAAACCGATAAGTTTTGCAAACGTCGTGTTTTTCTTTTCTTCTGTTCTACAGTCACGTAATCGCATACATTATCCAGGTCTTTCGATAAATTCCCTCTGTCTATCTGTTACTATTTTCGTCCACCGAACATTCATCAAATCTTTTCTCCACTTCTCATTATCTCCTAACAAGCTTTCACATTTCTTCATGCTCATGACCAATAGGTGTTTCAACGCCGTATAGATGGTACTACAGATTTCTACAGAAATTGGGATGAATACAAAGAGGGATTTGGTGATCTAGAACATGAGTTCTGGCTTGGAAATGAAAAGCTTCATTACATAACACAGCAAGCCACGTATGAATACCGTATCGACTATGTGTATTCAGCTACTTCATACTACAACAAGTACACAAATTTTGACGTTGATGACGAAAATAACAAATACCGCTTGGCTAATGTCGGAACTCGGTCTGGATCCAGAGGTATTTATTAACTTTAATTTCTGTAGACATTTTCAGTTTGGACTTGAAAATGGTATAATCTTATTCGTGATAAAAACAAAGCCCAAAGCACGACTGGACATGAAGATTATATTCTATATTTAGGACAACCTGCTTGCCAAACCCACACCATGTCATTCAAAAATTAAACTTGCTTCTTGTATAATATAGCTTACCGCTTGCATCTTGAATGGGTTCCACATACATATTTCTTCAAGCAAACCCTTCCATCTTGACCTAAAAGCTTTAAATTTTGCTTCATGTTAATTTTCCTAAATACGTAACGTAAGCGTTTTGTAGTACATTATCCTATCAGAGAACGCTATGCTCACACTACTGGTCTAAATTAAGATTACAGCATTATTTTATTTTTCATATACATTAAGAGCAGAGATGTGTTCAAAATATTGTGTTCTAAAATAGTTTTGTGAACTTATGTCTTATAAAAAAGTTGCTAAAATGTATAATTTTGTCATTGCTGATAATCTATTTAAAAAAAACTTCCAATATATTAAAAATAGTTTCAGACAAAAGGAAGCGAGTCTCTGTCCGGCGAATGTGTCACTTTATATGGATTCCCACAATAGCGTTGTCATGGGAGCATATTAGCCATAACAATGAGAATTACTTTTCTTACAACTTTAAATAAATTGCAAAGGAATGTGTGAATATTTGGCAATCATAACTCTCGCCCAGATATGTGCTAGATCTTATGAATTCCTTCATTTGCCTCTCTGCTCTTCTGTGTAAATGACTTATACAGACTTCCTATAAACCTAATTAATTAAATGAAATTGTAGAAGTAACTGTGCTGATATCTACCTTACATTTACGGTAAAGTACATTTGACCCGTCCCCGCCCATGCCTGTTGCCTTTTAAAGCTCTTATATAGGCTAATAATCGCAAGAGTCATGGCTTCAGTTACTGCCTTAGTATAAGAACCCGAATTGGTGTAAATCTTAAGATTTTTTTCGGTGGGGGTGTTCATGTCGACATCCTCATATTATCTTTACATGAACAAACTAGACATGAAATGAAGACTCTTCATTATCATGGGAGTGACTGAGATATGAAAACTCGTCATTAGCTACCATAGATAAACGTAAAATACTATAAACACTTAGATTATACAACATCCTTTGTTGGGTAGTATTTAATTTGGCAAGATTTCGAACTCTTGTGTAACTAGCAAACGTGGAATTGTACAAGGCATCTCGTCGGGATGAAATTACATAAAGCGATTACTGAATATGTGTCTGCGGTTAATGAAGCTATGCTAAAAGAAATTGGATAAGACAACAAGATTTCTTTCTAAGGTGACATCAAAAATTGTTTATGCTAAGGTAGATAATTTACAAAAATATATATCTATGTAACAACTGCATTTGTCATAATCTAGTGAAAAATGTAATAAATGATGTGGTCAAATCAATTGCTCCTTTTTGTTTGCCTTGCAGGGTATAGCCTCTATAGTATTCAAAACACACCGTTCAGCACGCCCGATGAAGACAACGATGGTCGGAGCTACGACTGTGCTGGGGGACACCGAAGTGGCTGGTGGCATGGGGCGAATTTTAATACAGGCTATAACTATTGCTATTATTTCCAAAGTGGAGGTACCCGCGTGCGTTGTTCATATGCTAACCCCAACGGTGACTACAACGGTGGTGTTGGAGAGAACATATTTGATTATTATTATTATGATTGCAATCAAAAGTATACAGAGCTGAAGATACGTAGAGTTCGGTGATAAAAAAGCACAACGGATTCAGCAAACAATTCACATCAAACTAGTACATCTTATGTGAATTTCTTAGCTGAAAAACTATTCGTAAAGTGTTGAATTACCACTATGCAAGCGTGAAATTACACCGATTAAAAGAAAGAGAATTGATAAAAGTGCTGCCTATAATTCACTTCAAGATACAAGTGATATTTATGATATACAATGAAATAATCTCTTTTCTCAGCAACAACATATTAGAAACGTTAAATAAAAAGAACATTTTGTATACATATACTTCCTTGGACTCCTCAGTAGTTAGAGTATGAAAGTAAAACTAAAACATTACAACCGTGTGAAAATAATGATGACTGCCTGGGTTATGGCAAAACAAAAGTAATTTCATCTTCAATATTTGTTTCTCTTCATTAGTGTGAAAATAAATTTGTCATTTACTCAGAACTTGAACTCTTTTTCTCTTCATAATTTTCATATTTTTAGCCTTTTTGATAATTCCTTGTTCGGCGTTTTTCGGATTGGTAATTAATCTTTTGGGGTAAAAAGTAGATCTTTCTACTGAAAAAGTGAAAATAATTGCAATCAAAATCAAAGCAATTTATACTGGATATTTTACCGTAACTTCACGGAAGAAATTTTCAATTGGGTATGTCGTTTAAGTTGGATATGAAGTACTTATACACTCAGGTTGGAAATTGTGGCATTCAAGCCGATTACTTAACTTTTCATTTCATTTTACTTTAAACGATGGTCAAGACTTTCGGCTCAGTCTTTGGCTATAAATTGCTTCAATATTGTCACCGTCTGACCCCCCCCCCCACCCCCGTGATCCGAACGATCCCCACTAATCGGCAAATTGCAGGTCACCCGGTCCTCGCGTATGTAACAACCTGGCAACCTGGATCAAATGCATGCAAATACTGGAGTGAGTGATTCACGGTACATACCGACAATTTTTCCCAGCTGCATCTACTTACTTGTCTGCCGACAACTGCGTGTTGGGGAAAACTTTCCCTAAACAGGCTAGCTTTAACTAACTACTTTTTCGGGCCGGTTACCAGAAGAGAAAACTTGAGCCCAGGAGAACTGGAAAAGATCGCTTCAACATTTCTCTCACTGCCCATTTAAGCAAATGTGAAGGACCACACTGTTACAAGATTTCGGAAATAACTTTTGCTCATGTCTATTGCCTAAAAGATTTACATAATTTCGATATTAACCCTGACGACATATGTACCAAGTTTAAAGTAAAGGTGCAGAATTTTAGGATAGTAGGCATTTTTTTGCAGTAGAGAGAGGCTAGAATAGCAAAAAAGGGGATCTGAACAGCTCACAGATCTAAAAATTACAGAAAATATCTACTATTCAGAGTTTACTTTATCGTCCCAAGGTACTTTAGTACAAAAGGATCTGAGATCTTTCTACACCTATTCAAGTGGTAGCCCTACACTCTAAAAAATGCCTATTCAAAGGGGCACTGAATAGGCAATCTCTTCAAATTTTGATTAGATTCGGATCAAAAATGAAACAATTCTAATCATTTCTGAGACAAATCCATTCAAATATTTGAATAGTTTCCCTATTCATTGCCCCTCTGATAAGATGAGTATTTAATTTGAATAGGCATTTTTAGAGTGTATATTTCTGCCCCGAACTGATCGCGTCTCGTGGTTTTGACTACATCATGACTGTTCTTTGTAGCCATTTTCGTTTAGATTCAAGCAAGACAGACCATGATGTAGATGTTTAAAGCTCAAAAGGTTGGCCATATTAAGTCTTCCTTTCCTCTCGCGGGTGTATAGCGCCTTTGGGGAGCAGATCTCCTTCGGGAGCAACGTTTGCTTTCTATCTCCTGCTCTTTGCTTGAAAACGGCATTTTTTAACTTGCAGTGTGTAGTTGTAGCGTTATTGACGAATTAATGCAGCAGCAACGAAGTGTCTTAAAGAATACTCAGTTAATAGATCACCTAGTGTAAGAAATCATGCATTTAAGCAAACCTACCCTACAAAAAAAAAAAAAAAAAAAAAAAAAACAGCGACAGGAATGACGACGACAGACACAGAATGCATACCACTTGCTATATGTTAGAAACTATACATTTTCAGGTTAATTGATAAATATTTGACCACTCATCTTCTGTTTTCAATTTAAACAAACAATCTCGTTATATATGAGGGTGATGTAAAACAAAAAAGAAAAATTTCATATGGCCTACATTTAATTATTAATAAAATAAAGTGTATTTTTTCAAGGAACTGGTCGTATACCGAAGTTTGCACTTAGTACATTTTTAAAAAGATAATTACCGTAGTTGATACAGATTTAAGTAAGAGGGTCATGAACAGGAAAATCGAACAATATGGAATTTTTGAAGTTATTCTTTAGGTTGCCTTACAGTAAAGTTTGAGTAACTGCAACCGTGTTTATATTCAAGTGTAACATGTGCCATATCCAGGATTTGAGCATATGGGACTAGGTCAATGAGAGATTCGATGTCGGAATATGGAGCAAAACGCTTAATCGCGCAAGAGGATCCGGGGAAGCCCGAAGCTCTCCTCTGGAACGGTTGGGTATAAACGCAAGCTGCGAGAGCATTGCTGTTCAGTGTCTGGGAGCTCTAAGCTCTTGAAAGAATGGGAACGTTAAGAATGATACTTCCATCTTCAAATAACAATGAATGTGCAATAAACAGTTACAAAAATTACAAACTTACCATTAATTTATGAAAATATTTTTACTCGGAATGAAAGTAGCTTTAATAAAGCATGAAGTTTGATGGAAGGGTTCTCATGGGGCTAGAGAACGTTAAAGATGCTCTGCGGGAAGTACTAACTACTTAATATTCCAAACTTGTACAATGGGAAACTACAATGAAAATAGGTTTAACTAAAACAATTCATCATATTTTTATTAATGCCTCGAATGTAAAGTTATCCCACCACATAAGTATTTCCATCCACTCAAGCCTTTCTTTCGTTTTTGCTTAAGAGTCTAAGGAAAATATGCCATCACTTTTCATATTGTGTAAAATATAATGTATAGAAAACGGTGACGGTATAATTAGGAGGATGATTAGCTTTCAGAATAAGGTGTATGACACCCGTCTCAAAGTCAATAAAATATTGCGAACAGTTACGTAAACATCATACAAGCAACACCCCAAGAATATCAGGAATCGATCAGTTTTTAACAAAGAGGGAATGCCCGTAAGGTATGGCCGGCGACGGCCCCAGCCGTGAGTGACGAAGGCGCTAAGCCATAAGTTTTGGGTTAAGGGTTCTCTGCAAGTTTTAATAAATTTAATAGCTTTTGCCGCGCAATTTTAACAATACACACAGGGTACCACGAGTCCTCAAGTTGTACGGTAACTTTAAAAGTAAGTGAAAAATTAGCTGACAAGGTTTGTCACACAAAACATTCATGACTTACTGACGGCCACGTTGATGTAGATAGTGATATAGTTCTTATAGTTGTAGAGAAATTGAATAGCACAAGGAGTTGCCAAAATTCTGGAAATGATTATTCTCCCAGGCAGTGGCCTAAAAAGTTATAACGGAGGTATTTTATGGAGTATGTCGTGTAAACATCAGTTGAAATAATCCCCCATTAATATTGTACACGCGTTAAATACTCCTAATAGCTTTTTGTACCAATTTGAATTTCTATTTACGGTTAGAGTTTTGAATTGTGTATTCAAAGGCCATAATGCATGGAGTGACATACATTTAATATCGCTAGTGTCCCTTCTTCATGGCTTCAGTTAACGTAAGTTGGGCCAGAACAACCGACTACGATTTAAAAATTTGTATTCAAGGTATCTAACTTCTCTTAAAAGAATCATGTACTTTTGTCTCCACCTTTTAGGTACAACTCTGTGATAGGTAGTTTCTTTTCCCTTAGACTGCTCGACCCTTTGGTGAGAGCCGAAGGGTCAAAATCGAACGTTTACTCCAGAATGAGTTCTGCTCTTCCAAAAGTTGAAACTGAAAACGACCAACGTCTTCAAATTCAGACCATTCCATCATGGGTGTGCCATGCTTCATATGATCTAATCCAAAAGGCCAAGAAGGTAATTTCCATGAGAGGTGCTCGTGATGGTCGCCAGACAAATCTTTTCAGCGTTTAAAGAGACTGTTTTTCATCCGTTATACATTGCAGAATTAGTCATTAAACAAACATTATCGCTTTTGCCTGCCCTCACTTTCTTTCGTTTTTAATTGGTTGATTGCTTTTTTGGATTTTGAAAACCAAAATTAGGTGGAAATGTGTCTTTGCCCCAAGCCTCCTCCCTTAAGTAATCCGCCCTATGGGATAGGCCTATTTATTTGGTTAACATGGAAATGTAAACTTAAGCACATTTCAAAAAGTTTACATTAGCAAAGTCAGTCATCCTCTAAGATAGCTAGACAAATACGTGGCAATACCAACTACGTCTCAAAAAAGACGGCTGCAGTTTTCTCTGGCTTTCTCTCAATGAAACTTAAACGATTTCATATTTTCTTTGAAGCAGTTCTAAACTTGCTGTGCTACCTGCATAATACCTATTTAAATGGCTGAAACATAGTTGTATTTTAAGCTTCTGATTTCTATAATCGTTTCTTTTTTATTTCTTTTTGGCTTTGCGAACGTGCAAAGAGAGAAATAACCGTTAGTTTTATTATCTAATTTAAATTTATTCACTCCAGACCTTTACTATAGTATGTGACGGGGCAAGTTGTCCTATTATCCCTTATTATATGCCCTCCGAGTAAAGCTTTATTAACTCGTCTCCTACTTGAAATATAAAGGGAGACAAAACATTGTAATTAAACACATGGGCGTAGCCAGGTTTTTGGTGTGGGGGCAAAGTCGACGCATCTTCCCCATTCTTGAGGAGGGGTATGAGGGGAGTGGGTGTCCCCCTCCACTTTTGAAATCTTTTTGCTGTCTCGAAGGGCTTAGATGCAAAATTGTGCTACATTGTGTTCCTTTTTATACTAGATCCCAGTGCTCTCCACAGGGGGTTTTAGATGGGCGAACCGCCCTCAGTGTGAAAATTGCCACCCCTCAAAAATAGTTGCTGCCCTCCAAAAACTCCAGCTTCCGTTTTAAAGTCCATTGCTTCATAACACATATACAAGTCATAAAGTATGGAGGAAAACTTTCTCATCCCTCCTGGGGTGGCGCCAGGATTTGCCAAACAGGGGGGAAGCGACCCGAAGCCCCGACAACCAGGATGATGACGTCGAGGGGTTGGTGAGTGGGATTTGAAGAAAACCTGTGTACTATACCATGCCATTGAGAGGCATATATTGCATAAAATTTGTATATGCTAGAGGAAAATAGTTCCACGCTGATTTAATGTTTTCCCGGAAACTAAACGGTGGAAAAGCGCGCTAAGCGCGCGAAAAGTTTTTGGGTCGAGCACAACTAACATTGCACTTCCCCCTCGATTCACTAGCCGTGTCGTAACAGCCATCACATAAATCGATCGTTTATTTCCTGTACTGTTATAGCTACTTTCTTCTGATTTGCGACTCGTCCAACGTACAACTCACCGCAATGAGCACTGCAACCCCAACCCGGCGATCACAGAAAATACTGCTTTCCCGCCCCTCCCTCGTGAGAGAAATCCTGGCTACGGCACTGCTTATGAGTAAAAATTTCTTGACACAGGCGTTGAGGCTTTTTTTGTCGGGAATGTAGCCCATTTTGTCGGGAAAAAATGTCCAGCACCCCACTCATTGATCCTTAGGGACGCCCCTCAGGTCAGCCAAAATCATCTGGCATAGGGCCGACTTGGCTTGGGACCGACTTGGCTTGGAACGGAGTTGGCATGGTGCGGAGATGGCATAGGGCCGAGTCGGTCTGTGGCCGACTTGTCTTAGGGCCGAGTTCGTTCAGATAAAGTTGCTTTGGGGCAGACGTGACCAGACTTGACCTGCTTATCATGCATTTGCCAGATTGGCCCTTTTTCTTCAAATTCCTGAAATATGACGCTTTTTCGGATTGATTGGCGGCAGAAAAATCCATTTGGCGAATTGGCGCTTTTTCGGTTGTAAATTTGGCACTTCTTTGCAGTCTGAAATTCGTTCGTTAAAATACTGTTACATTCAATTGGACATCTTTTTTTGCTACCGGTTGCCCATTTTTCATGTTTGAAATCAAGTTGCCTTGTAAGAGAATGGTTTTTCGTCTATGACAGTGAGCGAAAATACGTTTTTCTGTAATGTGAGCATTCGCATTTGAACAATCTTGCATGGCGCTTTGTTTGTGGCGCGTAAAAAAAAATGGCTTTTTTGGCACTTTTTAGACGTTATTTGGCTCCATAGCTTTCTTTTCATCTGGCAACCCTGATCATATCATGTATACTGTAAATGTAATGTGCAGAACGCGTGTGATTTAGGACTGGTGCTTCCTCGGACGGCCGCCCGTACACGTTTACCGAAACTGAAAGGTCCGAGGTAGCAGTCTGACGCGGAAACAAGGAGTAAATTAGTCCCAAGTTGCATGGTTAGTTACTCCCTGATCCTGTTTATTTATTGCACATTGTAATTTGTAAGGCGATATCCTTAGTCAGGTCAGGAGTGGGTGTAACAGACCTAACGTTTGGCCTAATGATAAAGTAGGCTAACGTTGGGCTTAGGCCTGCCCGTTACTAACGTTTATAGTATACCCAACGTTAGGCTGTTACAGTGTTACTAGGCCAAACGTAGGCCTGGTAATTTTACAGTAGCTAGCTCGTACTCCAGTCCTACAGACACCTAGGCCTAGGCTAGGCCTAAGGACCAAACGTTAGGATAGCCATAGAAACTTAAGTAGCCTAAGACCAGATCTCCAGAAGTCACATTCCCTTGGCCAGGCTACAATAGTACTAGCTAAAGGAAAAAGACGTGGACATTTGGCGATCTGGACTGAAGCCATTGATTTAGCTCACCATAGGCTACAACAGCAAAGCAGCATAGGCCTAGGCCTAGCCTATTATTAATACAAACATCACATCGTTGCTTTTGACAGAGAAACGAGGCTTGGATAGCCCTTAAGTTAAGCCCAGACCTAACGTTATGGCCAATTGCAAAACAAAACACTTAGGCTAACCTAGACCCAAGTCACCATGAGTTACCTGTTGTGAAATAACCAATTTCAATTGTGTGTGTGGAGGCATGTTCATCAACCAGTTTTTTGTGTACAGGGCCAGGGGGAATGCCCTCTCAATACCCATGGCTTCTTTCTTTCTGACAGCTGCTAGGCTAATCCTTATTAGGCTAGGCTCATATAGTAAGCATTGCTACAGAACATTTGATTTAGGTTTAGGCCTAATGCATATTCACATTAAATTTGTAATACATGTCTGTTCACCCAGAGCAAATCTCAGACAGTACTACCTTCAACCAATTGTTTAAGTTACATGGAGATCAGTGTATGGTGAATTTAATGCTCAGTGTTGGAATTTTACTTCAGCTCTTTATGGGACAATTTGTAACCACCTTTCCTTAAATCTCTTTGATAGGTGTCCACTGCTCATAGCAAGATAAATGTTCCTCAGTGTGAATAACATTCAATCATATAAACAATTTAAGCTGAATTCATCTCAGACACCAGTTCAAAATGGAGAGAGTG
>WURT03149138.1:0-11021 GCA_009936505.3 Holothuria glaberrima
TTTATTCTGTAAACAAGTGATCTTTGAAACATCATCTCAAAGATGCTGGCAGTTAAGTCACAACAGTCTAACTGAAGGGCAAATTCTAAAATGTGGACTCTTTTGTTTGGAAAGGTCACTTTAAGGTAAAATCTATCGGGTTGGGTGTATTTTCTTTCTTTTTTGTTATACTTAATGTAATCTGATAACCTCTCATAGTTATTGGGATGGGGTTGGTTAAAGATAAACAAGGATAAAGATAAAAATACCAGGTAACAGTTGGGCATTACAATGGACATATACATCAGTCTTAGGATATGCAAAGATTTGTTTGTTGGACCTATTCCTTTACATATGCATGTAATACCTTTTACATATGCATGTAGACCGACTGCATGGCCGAGTGGTTAGAGCATGCGACTTGCAGCTGGAAGATCTAGGGTTCGAATCCTGCCCGGGTCATGCCGAAGACTTTAAAAATGGAACCTACTGCCATAATTGTGCTTGGTGCTCAGCATAAGCAATGGAGTAGGGAAAACAAGCCAGTGAGCCACAACTGGAAAAAAAGGCCGTGGCCGGCTCGACTCAAACCAATTGGTTAGAAACTGAGCCGTAAGACCTCATCTAACTAACTACATATGCATTTAATACCTTGGGCATTACAATGAACGTATATACATCAGTATGCCTGTAGGATATGCAAAGAGTTGTTGGTTGGACCTATTTCTGTACGTATAAAGCATGCAATACCTTTACAGTTGGGCATTACAAAAACATATATACATCAATTTGCCTTCAGGATATGCAAAGATCATCCATTTGTTTACCTCCATCCATAAAAAGAACCTTGATGTAGTAATCACTTGCAGTTTTTACCAGAAGATGTGTATATTAATGTTGTACGCGCATTCATATTTTGTGTAGATGCTCCTCACTGTAATCCTGGAGAACGTGCTTGTAAATCAGACAGTCGTTGTCTACCTAAAAGTCTCTTCTGTGATTTCAAATTTGATTGTGACGATGGGTCAGACGAAAATGATTGTCGTGAGTATGACGGCTATATTATGCAGTCCAACAAGTGCGGATCTGTATTTTGTTCGCAATTTGGGACTGTTGGCTGAGATATTGAGGGAAAACATTCTGTATAATCTGATTATGGGTGGAAAAAAGGCCGTGGCCGGCTTGACTTGAACCAATTGATTGTAAACTGGGCGGTTAAACCTCATCTAACTAACTAACTAACTGATTATGGGTGTATAGTGTGCCAGTTAATGCGGGCTAATGAAATTCTGTAGGCAATATTTAGGGAACGGGACTGTATGTGGTCATCTGCAAAGTGATGTATACATTAAAATTCTGCTTCTTATGTTGGTAAGAAATTCCTTGAATATATTTTCATTTAAAAGGTTGAAGGTTGATACGTTCTTGTCTGTACATCTTGCTGTATTGACTTTGCTGAAAAGCTCTTTTTCAATTTTTTTTTTTTTCAAATGAAGCACATTAACATGTTTTTACCAGTCATATTTTACCCTGATCAATTTCTACCTCCAAATGTTGGAGTTAGTTTGCAAATTATAACAAAAAGTGTCAATTACTCCTAATCCAGGCCTTACTCTCATCCTGGTAAATGGATAAATGTAAATGTAGGTTGCAAGGAAAACTTTCTCTTGTGTTTCAGTGTACAATGGCAAGATGAAAAGACCTAAGTGTATCTTTCATGAGTAGCTTGTGTCAAATTAATTTATTGTCTCCATACACTTTGGCTGTATTGTTTGTCACTGCTAGGGTCAAAGTATATCTGCAGGCACTCATTGTAATGGATAGAGATGGGAAGTTGTAGAGGTGGTGATTTAATTGAGATAACTTCTTAGTGGTTAAGTTGTTTCTGAGTTTTTGTAATTGAAGCTTAACAGAGAATATTGATATTTGATTTAAGAGAGCTCATGCTATCGATAAGAACATTTACCTGCAAGTCTGATTTTAAATAATACATTTTTACAATGTCTTTAGAATTTTCCCTGTCACTTGGGGAATTTGAACCTTTAAGCTCATGTTTGAATCTTTAAGCTCATGTTTGAATCTTTAAGCTCATGTTATAAATGTTCAGGTCTAATAAATAGTTTTACCTTTTCAGCAACTGTTTGTAACTTTGAGGAAGACCTCTGCCGGTGGGAGCAAGACAAAAATGATGATGTTGACTGGCTTGTGTTTGATGGGAGCTCATCAGTGTCTGTACAGTCAATCCCTCCTTATGACCACACCATCAATAGACCCACTGGTAAGTGGTAGGATGACTTGCATCTTCACTTTACCATTCAATGTTTTCTTTGTCAACAATATCAGTAATGTTTGTCAACTCATGTTATTTAAAGGTGTTCAGGTTATTTAAATGTCAGTATCTTGTCTAAAAAGGTGTTCAGTGCAACAGTGGATATTCAGCACAAGCAACAAAGCAGTACTGGAAAATAGAATAGCAGAAACTTCAAATGAATGCTAAAGTTATTAGCAATCTGTCAATCTTGGGTAGCTTTTATTAAAAAATTTGGTAGTTTAGTGAAACAGCCAAAATATGAACAGAATATTAGAAAATGATGGTATGCAACTTTTACTAAGTTAAATTGAAACTGATTTGCAGCGGGAGTTTCTTGGGTACGAAATTGTTTTACGAACCCAACTTATTCATCCATTATAGTATTTTTTATTATTTGCATAGTGAGAGCATTGTCAGATAAAGCAGGTGGTTAGGACCTCTTGCAGCACCTTGTATTGGAATGTTCATTTAAAGGATATGCCTAATTTGGTGTTGACATGATGTGACTGCCAACATTGATACTAGATCTCCTTAAGTCTTTGATTTTGTTCATTGCGGTGTACAAAATGTTTACCCAGCTGTATTACTCCTGTTGTTATGTGAGCACAGTTGGGAGGATAGGTAAAGAAATCTACAGGGGTAACTTCTTGTGTTTTAACCCTTATCATGCTACAGGGGACATATGTCGCTGTGAGGACGCTGCACAAATCAAAACATTCAATATACAATGTCTAAAACAAAGGAATGCCTTCCATTCATGTTTTTGTCCTGAACTCTTAGATATGAAGGGGCTCGACTGGAATAGGTCATTTCTGGTAAGAAAAAGTGCTGTAGTGTGGACTTATATAGCTCAAACTTTCCAAAAATGAAGAGCGCCCTCAAAAGAATTCAGCATGATAAAGGTTAATCAACTATGCCAGCAAATGTAGAGACAGAATGTTTAATACTGAATCTGAACTGTTCATGCCTATTTTACTAATTGAAATGTAAAGGCAAACATATGGGCATTCCTGTTGCAATTCTGAGTTTTGTTACCGATTAAACTTTTACATTGGCAAAGTGCACTCAGGTTTTTTTGCATTAGCAGGAGCTTGTTAATGCTCTTGAAGTCAGTTTTCTGATATCAAATAACCTTATGAAAAACTACACAGCTCTGTAAAGGTTGGGAACTGGGGTATGTATGAAAGAAGTGACGAGGCCCAGTTTTGCAATAAATGATTAATTGAATGTGTAGTTGTCATGGATCTATTACAAAAAGCTATCATTACTTTGGATTTTAATATATTTATATCTGTCTTCTTAATTTTTCATTGTGTTTTTTGCAGGAAAATATGTCTATGTAGATGGTTCTGTGTCAAGAAAGAACCAAAGAGCTCTATTGTTGAGTCCCCGCTATGGTCAGTCTGGTGTTACCTGCACACTGTCATTCTGGTATTATCGGTATGGTGCTACATTTGGGTCATTGTCAGTCTACCTCAGAAACACTCAGGGTACTGAGACATTGCTGATGACAGTGTCAAGTACAGTGGATGAATACAATACCTGGGTGAAGCAAGATGTGAGGCTACCTGTCTGTGAGAAAGACTTTCAGGTATGGCATCAATCTGTTAAGAGACCCAAGAAAACTGTTCACATTTACCGTGAAAATTATGCCAAGATATCATGTGCATATACCTCAGTAAGGCAAAGTTCCAGTGGGGTGATACCAATCACAGGCCAGTAATTATTGATGGCTGGGCCAGTGTCTCCTGTTACATAGTACATATTAGATACCAGCAGCTTCCTAACTGATTGCTTGTAACACTTGCTAATATCTCATGATTGCACACCTAATAGTTGAGCAAAGTTTTCAGTGTAGTAGTGTTATGTACAGTTAGTGATTGTGGATAATTGAACCATTACGTTCAATAAAAAACCTAGGGTGGTTTGGAGATAAGAGTATACGGTTCCTTTACAAGTAGGCTTGGGTGTCTCCAATGTTTTTGGAGTAAGGTACCTGTGGCCCAATAACTCACAACTCTGAATGGTATCATATCTGGCACAGGTACATATACCTTATCAATAACAATCTGTCCATTACAAGTCTAACAAGGGGGTTCAAATCCTGGCGGGGTCATACCAAAGGCTTTAAAAATAGAACCTACTGCCATTTTGCTCGTTGCTCAGCATAAGCAATAGAGTAGGGAAAACAAGCCAGTGAGCCACAACTGGAAAAAAGGCCATGGCAGGCCCGACTTAAACCAATTGGTTACAAACTGAGCTGTAAGACCTCATCTAACTAACTAAAAAGTCTAACAAGGAGTAGTCTTACACAACTGGCTCCTCTACGGTTGATGAGCTAACCTGCCAGTGTCAGAAAATGGTAGGGACAAACATAAGATAAAACTTGTGATAGAATAAAGAAAAGTTCAAAAGAGCCATTTATGTAAATATCCTCCATTGAAACCTTGGAAACAAAATAGACCTGTCTCACAAAGTATGACTTTAGGGCATGTTTATGACAGTATTGAAAATCCTCTAGGAGTGGTGATATTTACAAAAGTGGATTCGTTACCTGCCTTCCGGCCAGGAGTCGTGGACTGTGAAAAAGGGAACTCACCCAAGCCTCATGACTAGGTCTACTAATTTTCACCAATTACTGTAATTGGTATAATGGTTCCACAGCATTTCTATAGACTTAAGGGAATCACCGTCCATTGTTCTACCAAAGTAGTCATTATTCAGAATAAGGCTATACATCAGTAAGTGTAATCTTATAGTGTAACGTATCATAATTTCTTCTAGATAGCACTATCTTATTACATATCTGGGCTGGATGTTTATTATTTTATACAACAAAAGTAAGGACATCAATTAGATAACTTGAAAACATCTTTTCAGAAAAGCAAAGTGTAGGTGATGTGAGTCATATCTGAGGCCGTATCATTCCAGCAGTTTTGTACCAGAGCAAATCAGAAATCATGGACTTGTGGGAATGGTAAAACCAGGGAAGAAACTTTTTTTACAAAAATGAATAAACTTTATCTCAATGAGGTGAAAATATTACCTTGCATTATTTTAGTCTGATATTTATTTCTGTATTTGAACAACAGCTTATTCTGGCTGCAGTCGACCAACAACCAAACGCTCGGACTGGTGGCTATGCTGTTGATGATATCCGCCTAGAGGCCTGTGCCTATGAGTTATCCTGCAATGTCATCTCTGGGCTACTACAGTGTGAATCTGGTCATTGCTATCCTGAACTAGCTCAGTGTGACTTTAATAAAGATTGCTGCCTCTCGGACTCAGATGAATCAGATTGTGGTAAGACTGGGTTCTTAGTAGAGAGTAGAGGTATATGCATCTCCTTACTGTGTGGTTTTACTTTTATACCGGGGGGGGGGGGGGGGGAGAATTGGATCTCACTAGCTGTTGCAAGTGAAATAATATTGTGTTTCTTTCCAGTATATCTGTTACTTAATGGGTAGTAAATCTGATTAGTTTGTGCCTGTATTAAAGTAGAAATAGCGATTAGGATGATAACATATTGAGGAAACAGTTTTATGATCAACCATCATAAACATTCTGACTTCAGTTGATTGTGATGATATCTCCAGCAAACACTGAAGAATGATTGTAAGTCCTCTTTGTCTTTAAAAATTATTTTTAAAAGGTGAATATGAAAGATGTGATTTTGAGACAGACATGTGCTCCTGGAATCAGATGATGGATGATGAAGGTGATTGGACAAGACAAACAGCAAGTGAAGGCAGCATTCCAGCAGTGGACCATAGCTCTGGTAGTTCAACTGGTGAGAACATTTATATATGTTTTGAGAAAAATGCTTCTCTCTGATTGGCTAGGGAATAAAGTAGATTTTGAAGCATTGAGCATTGGTATAACTTTTGAATATAAACAAAAACATAGAATTGAAATTGTATGAGAAATTGCACTCTTGCATACGAAAACTAATGCGGCTGTCGTAGAAAAAAATTGAAGACCCTGAATTCCTACACTATATGAAATGTTTAAAATGAAAATCAAGCAAAAATTTATTCAAGAAACAAAATTTCTTCTTTGAAAACAATTTTCTTTTGAAAAAAAAAAAAAAATTCTAAAAACAAAAAACAAAAAAAAAACTACGAAGCCTGGGCAATGATATGAGAAGATAATTCTTCTCAGGATTATCTCGTGATGAGTGTTTATATGTCGAGATAATTATCTCACCAAGGCTTTTGGCAGCTCATTTTCCTCTCACTGTTCTGTGGCGCTACAGGGCATATGCTCTATATATTGCCTCTCCAAGCTTTTCCCCAACTGAACTCTTGTACTTGTGAAATAAAGGTTAATCATTTGCAGAAGAAAAACCTTTTAACCAATGACGTATACTTCCACACCATCTTGCAAATGCAGGCCTTCTTCCTGTGTGGGTGATAATATTGTTCCAAAGTCACATACAACCCCTACAATGATTTGTACTCCTGCATCACAATTCCCTGCAACAGCAACCTGTCTGGGTGTTAGTCTGGTCCGAGTTAGGAAATTCTCCAGAAATGGAGGGGATGAGAAAGTGATCACAACTCCGCACGCGTAGGTGAAGAGTTGAGAGAACGAATTTTTTTTCTCTGTTTTCGGAAAAAAGAAAATTTTTGTTTTCAGAAAATAAAAATGTTTTTGGCTTTAAAAATGTTATCATGTGTGGGATTTTAGGGTAGTCAATTTTTTTTACGATGGCCGCATCAGTCTTCCATACTGGCATGATTGCTGGCACTGTGGTTAATTACAGTAACTGAATCTGGACTTATGGCATTGTTGTCATGGTTCAGTTTCTTGTACAGTTTGCAGGCTGACAGAGTGGTAGAATATATTTACTATCTTGCTTATCTCTTGTAAGAGTGGTAGTACAGAAGGTGAGAATAATTATATACCTTACAGTGTTCTGCACAGGTCCAAATTTTGTCCGAGAGCTGAGGAGGGCGCTATGAGGAGGGGTGTCCCTCTCCGTTTGAAATTTATCCTCGGAAAAGTATTTGATTCACTTTGCAAACGTTTCCAAAAGAAGTGAAAGCAACATTTTTTTGTCAGGGCGGCCAAGGTTTTTGTGCAGGAGACAACTTTAAGACCGGGCGCTGATGCACACTCTTCAGATTTTGTCCGTGCGGCACGCCCGGACAAAATGACTAGTGGAGAAGACTGACCTTATGAGAATGCTTCTCACTTTAAAGTAGTGTTTGAAGCCTTGAGCATTCTTAGGACATTATTGAAAATTAACAACTATACTGTAAGGTAGAGAGTGTGTAACAATGGTCTTGCATAATTGTCATGGTTAATTACAATAATCGAATGCAGTTGTGACATATGCTCATGCTTTAGTAATCAGTTTAAATAAAATTAATTTACAGGCTTGCAAAATGGTTGAATATACCCAATTTTTGTCAGTTAGACCTAAGATTGTGAACTGCTTAGAGTTTTCAAAAACATACTAATGGCGTCATTTTTCGAAATTTCCGAAAATATTTTCACATATCAATTTGTAATTGATTAAATGACAAAAACCTTCAATTTTTACTTGTTTCAGGAAGTCTACTAATATTTGGTTCATCTGGATCTCTAGCAAGAGATAGAGCAGGTCTAAACAGCTATGCATTGAAATCTGTCACGGAATCACAGAACTGTGCTGTAAGTAAAACATTTTATCCTGTAAGGATCACAACCTTTTTTCATCTAAGCTTTTATAGTTTCTGTAATGCAGCATGTAATTTCCTTTTCAGTTATTTGTAGGAAGTTGATCATAATTATCTTGCATATTACTTTGTAATTTTAAGTAGGGTTGTCTGCTTGTGAGGGGGGGCAGTGGGTAGGATCGAAGGG
Organism: Holothuria glaberrima; assembly: GCA_009936505.3. NCBI lineage: Eukaryota > Metazoa > Echinodermata > Holothuroidea > Aspidochirotida > Holothuriidae > Holothuria > Holothuria glaberrima. The sequence goes on from WURT03149138.1 coordinate 8,141, forward strand.
GCTGGGTATGGTCCTGATCTTGATATGTAGGAAGCCTGTGGTGGAAGTTGGTATAGTAGTGAAGATTGCTCAGTTTCGATCTCTATATCATGTAACTAGGTATTTTATGGGTGTAGAATCCACAATCTCGGACAAAACTATTGGAACACCTTCCACCGTTGTAGCATGTACAGTGTGATGTCATAAACGATTTATGAAATCGCCGTTCCGCAGTACAATGTTGTGCACCATTTATGAAAACCCTGCCAGTACAACGTGTCCAAACGAAACATCCTGAATTGGCATTATTATCTCCCACATGCATTGTACAGTGTAGCGGAGGTGCAGGGGTGTTCCAACGAGTTTTGTCCAAGATTGCCAAAATAGACATGTTTAGTGCAACTATGAAAATGGTTAGAAGAGAACAGGAAGACAGGATTTTATTTTCCTCCAGTGGAAATAAAGTAAAGTGGGTGGTATTAGATCAAAAATGAGGTCTTCTCATGGCCATAATTTGACAGTCATCAGGGTTTCCCCTGGCATTCTTCTAATGAGGTGCCACCTCACAATTTTTGGCCCTTCACAGAAATATGCTATAGTTGCCACCTGTACTGTACAAGCTATCTAGAAGTACTGATAGTGTTCCCCACTGTTTGTGCTATTCCTGGCACCATACTACCCCATGGACTAATACCACTTCACACTCTCTCAAACCCAGGGGAAACCCAGGAGTCATTAACAAATTTTGTGCATATACTTGGCTATGGTATTTTATGTTCTTTAATGTTGTGTAAATAGCTGCGGTTCTTTGTGTACTTGGGCCATCTGACAAGTGAGCTGCGGATCTATACCAGGACCCAGATAGGTGGACCCAAGACTGAAGTATGGAACACACTGGCAGGTGACATGGACATCAACATTTGGACCAGGGGACAAGTCATCCTATCCAGTGATGATCCATTTGAGGTAATCTCTCGTTATGTCTCTTGTCAGAACTGTAGAGGACACCCTTACAAAAAAGGGTGTGCCAACCTGTGTCTGCAACCAAGTGTGAAACACAAAAGAATTCACGTTTTCATGGGTGAAAAACCTGCGTATGTGGAACACTCTGGACACAGGTTTGACATAGGTTGACGCACCTTTCCCTGCCTTTAATTTCAAGCCACAGGTTTTGTCTCAGAATTCTTTGTTAACGTTGGTTTTAATTGCCACACATTTTGCATGTAAAACCTGTGAAAAACCTGTGGCCAACCTGCGTCAAACCTGTGGCAAAGTGTGGCAACTGTCCAACCTGTGTCATTGTCAAGGGAAAACACAGGTTTTAATGCAAAAACCTGTGATTACCTGTGGCAAAAAAATGTGAAAACTGAGGATGTGGAACAAACTGCCACACGTTTTTTTTGTAAGGGCATTTCTATAGTTTGAGGAAATTTCCTATATTTTGAGGAAATTTCCTATGGTTTGAGGAAATGTCTGTAACTATACATTTATCTTATTACTTTGTATTTGTTGTCCTCACCAAATCTTCATGTTTTGTTTTTTAAGGTGTCACATTCATGTCTCGAGACATGTATATCAACCCTGGTATCATGTCACAAGGTTAGGTTAGGGTTAGAGTCTTGAGGAAAGGTTAGGGTTACAAGTCTCGAGACATGTTATCATGTATGATATCATGTTACGGATTGGGTGTTGTCCAAAGACTTCTTATGATATGCTTGTCGTGTCTGATATGTTACGGAACATACCATACCAGATTACCAGCTTTATTTACTCCGTGCATAATGCATATTATTAATTTTTAACATTTAAAAATCATTAAGTTTGATGAATCCTTGAAGCATAACATCTTTTTTTCATGATTTTTTGTAACATAGAATTTAAGATTGATGATGGGATTGTAATGTTTCCTCTAGTGCAATACTTTGACTTTTTTATTTGAAACAAGAATGTTGTTTGTTTTGTATGAAGATAATACTGGAAGCCATCCAGGGTACTGGTAGTGACGGCATCGTTGCTATTGATGACACATCTCTCACCCCTGGATGTGTCAGGTTTACATCAGGACTACCAACAGGGCTCACTACTCCACCTATAACTTCCTGTAAGTCTATACTACGATTGTTGGTATGTTTTTCATTTGCACAATATCCTTGTGTTTGATGTTATAGAGAATCACTTTCATCTATAAACAATTAGTTTCTCAGTTTATTTTTTTATAGGCAGAGTAACAAAATATTCTACATGTGTAGTGTGTATGTTGTTGACTCCAAAATTTTGAGTTAAAATCCATGAAAAAATTGGTCCCTTTGTAACTTTGTAGCCATTTATTATCCTAATGATGGGTCACAGGGTGGTACTGAAATATTTCATGTGGTAGAAATTGTCCCACCCATGTGACAAAATGGACAGGGACGTCTTTGTGTTAGTCAATATATACTTTAGAAGGTAGGTTCTCAAGTGATGACACGTGAGACATTTAAGGCAAATGTTCCTGTGTGATGTATATTTCCTTTGTATTGTCTTTAACAGCTACACAGCTGACGACTGAAACAGCACCAACAGCAGCTACACCTGTTGATAACAAACGTAAGTGGTCATAATAATATGTAAAGCCAACTTTAAGGTTATCACCATTTTGTTTGTAAAGGGGTTCTTCATGTTGTTAGTACTTTGCAGGCTGCTGAGTAAAAGCAATGAAACTTAAGGGATAAAATGTCTAACCAAAGATAAAAGGAGGCAGTTGAGTGATTCAATGGTACTTAAAGTTTCATCAGTGGTGGATCTGTCTTCTTCAGGACAGTCCAGTTAGTTAGATTTGTTAGTTAGTTAGATGAGGTTTAACGGCCCAGTTTCCAACCAATTAGTTCAAGTCGAGCCGGCCATGGCCTTTTTTCCAGTTGTG
>WURT03149149.1:0-11021 GCA_009936505.3 Holothuria glaberrima
TAAGGGACGGATCTGTCTGCTCAAATAAAGTTTTCAGGTCTGGCGCAGCGTAGTATTTCTGGCGAATATGGGAGTATAGAAATCGGTCTAGTTGGTTTACATAAAACCTCTTATTTGTCAATCTCAGAACGACTCACATTCCTCCAAAAGAGTGGAATAATTTAAAGTTTTTGCTTGGATCATATGTTACATGATGGGGTACATTTTCCTAAAAAAATAAAACAGTTCACCGTCTTGGTAACGTCAGATAGTGACACCCTTTCATTTGTTTTTGCTTCTCTTTTCTTCGGAAAATGAGACGTAGGTTAGATCCACTAAGAATTCCAGACGGAATCTCTAACGTATACACAAAGGAAATGCTTATACATCCTTTCATCCCACAAAAGCGGGATCCTAAATACCGAACAGTCGAAAAGAACTGCAAACTAGCACAAATGTGTGTGAGATCTTAAAGGCCTATCTTTGCCTAAAACTTTAGTCCAATCAGCAACTAGTATTTGGTGTATTCTCTTTCACGTCCAAATAGACAAATATAAACAAAAGCTGCACTAGGTATAGCGCATTATCAGGGTATGTAACCTACGGATATTATGGATCTAATACCGGATATACCTGCCTCGCCTAACAGTCCGGCAGATTCCCCCTTATGGGAGAAAATCATTTTCCCCCGAAACGGAGAAAAATGTGACAACCATTTTGCATTATACCCACAATACCACACCATTTGGACAATACAAAACAAAGGGTCAATCTTTTAAAACCCCTCTGGAAAATTCGTACGTGCGAAGGGAAGTTCTAAACCTGCATATACATGTAGCTGATTACATTAAGTACTTTTCCACGCGAAGAAATATAGTCCACCGTGCATGTTTTGCGAAAATCTCAAAAAAAGGCAATGTGACCTCTGTGATAGCCTCATTAGTAGACGTCGTACAGTCGTTTCTCACTACATACACATTTAGTTTGGATAGCGCCAGCTGAACACGTACACTGTGTAATGCACACTCTTGAGCCCACAAACGTTCGCGTCACTCTTTAACCGTACAGCAAGAGTTACAGGTCTGCAGTTCTCAAGAGATACCTAAGAACTATGCAACTTTTTTTTCCGAATTATAACACAACAACCGACATACTAGAATTAATGTAGGATAATTACTCATCACGGTCAGGCACTGCCAACGCTGCCCTTCGTGAAAACCCCGCACACAAACTTTACGCTGCCATGTTTGTTCGTTCTACCTACACTGCAACCCGACAGCCCATATGTGTGCATGCGACACGACTGTTATGAAAGCAAGGCTTTTTTTTTATTCATGATGCCTTATGAATACATGTTCTCCTCTCTGAGGAAATTTTTTTTTTTCAAATGGGAGAATCTCCCGGACTGCCTAAAGACATCACGGACTCTGGAGAAGAGAAAATAACTTGTGGTCAGAGAAAACCCTCTCCTAAAAAGGACAGAATTCTTCTAAAAGAAAACGAGAAAGTCAGACAGCACGCTGATACTCTTAGCACCGTCTAGGCCACCACCATCGCCCTGACTGAAAAGATTAAACCTCTGGATAAACACATCGACAAGAAGACGGTAGGCCTACCTCAACACCTGAGGGTTCACAGAAACCCACCCAGACTTCCGAAGTCGCTGAACTGCTCTGAGGAATTCTCTGAGTCTTTGCACTCAGCAATCCTTCGAGCGGGAAGGGGGTTTGCAGAGAATGGGGGCAGGAACTATCCACCCAGGCAAAAAGGAAACGTCAACGCTTCCTTGAAAAAAAAGGCAGGGCAAAGCTGGACTTAGAGTCAACTTCAGAAGGTGAAGAGGCCACGAAGCTGCTGGATAAACTTCCTAGGTCATCGGCCAAGGAGGAAGTCAGGTTGCGGCACCGAAAAGCCCCAAGAAAACACCCCTACAGGCGTTGAAGGAATCCGGATTAAAACAAACGGCTCTTTTCAAGGCGACCAAATGCTTTCGAAAGAGTGGCTTCTGTCCTCTGCAAACATGCTTACAGTGTCTTCCAGGTTTCCTTCTAAGTCAGATCCTACGCCTTAGCCTAATTTTGGATCCCAACCTAACTAAAAAGCGTAAATTTAACCGATCGATTAAAGCTGCCAAAAGAAAAATTATTTCACTGAAGTTTTTAAGACATCCTTAAAATATTTTAGTGATAGCGTGAAAATGTGGTGAAATGTTTCTGTAACATTTTAAAAATTGAGCTGGGTATGTTGTTGCGACATCTTTGGTAGGCAATAACGATATTTTACAAATGTTGTGAAAAGTTATTAAAATAGGCTATCACGGAAATATTTCTTTAACGCCAGAAAAATATTTCCGAACTGTTTCTTAAAAAGATGATGAAAACATTACATAAACTATTTTCAAAATATGACAGAAATATTTCAATGACGTTTCAAAAACATCCCAAAAATATTTTAGTGATAGCGTAAAAATGTGGTGAAAATGTTTCTGTAACATTTTTAAACATGAGCTGGAATGTAGCGATATTTTTGGAACGCAATAACAATATTTTTAGAAATGTGAAAAGGTTTTAAAATATAACAGGAATATTTCTAAAAATGTTCTGGAAATATTTCTGAAACTCAAAAATATATTTCTGAAATGTTTCCAAAAAACTAAAGCAAAAGCATTTGGCCGAATACTTTTAAAATATGACAAGAACCACACTATTCTGCTGCATGGCTCACACTTGTGATACTGTTAATCACATTTGTATGATCGCTTAAACAGTACAGTATATTAGTTTCCTAGGGTACTGTTTTCCCCATCCTCAACGTTGAGGAATTTTGAATACAATTAGAACCGTTAGTGTTTGACATTCCAATATTTACTCTATATTTTCCTTGAAAACCCCTATATAATTGATCTGTATCCTCCTATAAAACCTATATTTCTGTGACGGTCTACTTTTGAAGCGTGGTACAGTACATGTACATGCGTGGCTTTAAATTTCCCGAACCGACTGCATGGCCAAGTGGTCAGAGCATCCGACTTGCAGCCGGAAGGTCTAGGGTTCAAACCCTGGCCGGGTTATACCGAATACTTTAAAAATGGAACCTACTGCCATTGTGCTTGGTGCTCAGCATAAGCAATGGAGAAGGGAAAAAAGGCCTTGGTCGGCTCGACTTAAACCAATTGGTTAGAAACTCAATTGGTAAAACCTCATATAACTAACTTGGTATGACCTGGCCAGGATTCGAACTGCCGACCTTCCGGCTGCAAGTCGGATGCTCTAACCACTTGACCATGCAGTCTCAAAGATTAACATTGTATGCTATATTACATGTCTCGATCCTTTCTACACTTTTAAGTCCAGCGTATTGGGGGGTATCCTGTTCATTTGTAAATCACAACTTTAAAGACTATTTTTTTTCCTACGCATATGAGGTGTGTTTACGTGCATGTGGTGGATGTGTGCTGTACGAGTACCCTCTTCACGAAACGTCACAACGAAAATATGCTGGATTGGCTAACAATTAAATGTGACTGTTGCGACGATTAGGTGCAAATAAACCACGAAAAGTGCACCTTAAGGCTCAGTATATACTTGGTGACAAACTCAATGAGGTGTAATGAGATCGATTAGTAGTGCACCCTCTCCCCAGTTGTCGGAAAGAATTAACAGATTCTACTTCAGTGTCTCTTGCCGATTTTAAGCCCGTATGCTTTATGAGTTGCAATCAATTAATGTACACAAAAATGCGTCTACTGTCAAAGTGTCTCGCAGGCTGAACTTAAGGAAATGAGTTTGTAATCAACCGATTACCATTTTCCCGAATGCATACCTGTAACGAGGAGGTTAACCATAAAATTGGACTAACATGAACGATAAAGTAACTATGATCTGTCTGAAAATCATTGTTTTAAGTTTGTAGAAGTTATACTTAGGACTAAACATCGCATTTCATAAAATATCAACATGAACAAAATTTCCCTAATTATAGAGCCTGTTTTCTGCGTTCTATTTAAATTATATTGAGAATCTTTCATGAGTTTCGCCCTTCAACCCCAACCTCCGAACTCTTGCCAGGAGCCCTTACAACGGGCTCAAAATTCCTCAAGTGCAAAAGAGTGCTTCAAGCTTAACATGCTCTTGCTGTTACCTATCGTCTTCGCGCCCGATGCAAAGAGGGATCTCATACTTTGCGTGTGAGTTGCTAATATTGAGTGAATGATCCCTATTTTTTCTTTTTTTTTTTTGTGGATTTCAGGTCATTTGAGGTTGTAAAAGGTCAAGAACTTATAAGCATGCTATGTTAAGGAGGATAACTGTGAGAGATCTCATGCTTGGCCTGTGGATTGTTTAAATGTAGCGTCTAGATGGGCATATACGGTAAGTGATCCCTGTTGTTTTAAATGTAGGTAAAAGGTCATTTTGGGTGACAACATTTCAAAAGGTTTTGACCTAAATAACATGATATCTCAAGTAGGATAACTGTGGGGGATCTCATACTTGTCATGTCGGTGATTCATGTTCGTTATAATATAACATATGGCAAGGAAGCATCAAGGCTTTGGGCTTTCTGGTAGAAATATGTTTTCATTAACAAATTTAACAAACGTATCCCGTAATACAATCCCGTTGATAATTTGCTAGTGTACCATCTTAAACCACGGAGAATCAGGTGTCTGGATTTGTCATACAATATGAATGATAGGCTATCATTCTTTATATACAGAAACCTGTAACATACGGTTATTTTTTTTTTTTTGCCAACTTTTCCAGATATGTCCTTGAAAGTCATGCATATTCATCACTCCCGAATGAACTCATCTATGCTCATGGAGACGACGAAATACTTGGGGAGGTAAAATACTTGGAAATGGCATACCACTTGACCCGTTCGGCGAAGGGGATGCACCAAAAGAGTCGCTCGTATTACGCCCTCTCAGGTACTTTTGACTTCAGAAGTACTTTAATGCCTTCAAAAATAAGGTCAGAACATATTTAACCACAAATATAAAACTAGAATGCAATACTTCTGAAGCAAAGTGTTCGACGACTCGTTAAAATACCTGGGCAGACGGCAGATTATCTGAACAGACTTCAAAATACCGCGATCTTTTTGGCGTTCCGTAAGTAAAAGTCATAAAGTTCTAGACATCAGGGAAGACACTAGCATTATGACACATGCCAGCATTTCTTCATGTTTCTTTTTGGATATATTAATGATTATCTTCAAATTTTGTGTTTGGATAGAAAGAGCTTTCATCTTCATTACACAAAACTATTTCCGAGAAGATGAAGTCATTCAGCCAGAGTACGACTCTTGCTCATATTATGGGGTTCGTAACGGGATGTGGAAGGGCTCCAGCGGTCTGCGGGCTTCCATCCAACACCGGAGATAATTTTGTCCAAGATGATAATAAGAAGTTTCCAGTTGCACACACCTGCTCAAATACGCTGACTCTCTTTGTAAATGATACCAACTCGTCTGACGAGAAGTTTACATTGAACAGGCTCACAGCATTGATGAATGGCTAAACGTTTAGCAACTGCATACGTGCTTTTTGATTCGAATGGTCTTTCTTACTGTGTTGACGCATGGTCAGCATGTTTATCTTCCTATCACATGACATTTTAAACATTTGCTATTTTTATGATTTTAATATAGTTTATCTAACTTTCTGCTTGTGTTCCATGATGTGATTGACGAGTTGGGATTTTACCTGATATGAGAATGTTTCAACCAAAACTTATCACTTACATGTTCGGCTGTCATGTTCGGCTGTTCTGTCTTCAATGTGACTTATGCTTTCCTCTCAAATTCTCGTGGTCTTTCACACTGTATTGACGCATAGTCAGCATCTGCATCTTGTCATCACGGTATGGCATTGAAACACTTGGCATTTTAATGCTTTTATATTATAACTTCTTCTGTTCGTGCTCCATGATATTACTAACAATTGGATATTTTACCTTAAATCAGAATGTAGTTAACCGTCACATATCACTAACATGACCAGTGTCATGTACTGCTGTTCGGTATACAAGCTGACTTATGCTTTCCTCTCATTTTCTCGTGGTCTTTCACACTGCTTTGACGCATAGTCAACGTGTCTATCTTGCCATTACGGCACAGCATTTAAACACTTGGCAGAACTTCTTTAACATGATATGACTGATATTTGGATATTTTACCTCATATCAAAATGCATTTGACCGTCACTTATCATTGTCATGACTAATGTCATATTCTGTTGTTCCGTTCAAAACATGACTTATGCGTTCCGCTCGGGCTCACATGGTCTTTCCTACTGTGTTGACGCATAGTCAGCATGCTAATCTTGCCATAACAGTACAACATTTAAAACCTTGCAATTTTCATGCTTTCATATTATATAGTCTATGTAGTTAGATGGGGTTTAACGACACACCATATACATAGTGTCAGATAGAATGAAGGGAAAAAAATCAACTTAAAAAAGGCCTCAGATGGGTTTACTTCTACTATAAATCTAGGCAAAACCAAACGCGGGAGTCATGTCAAAAATTCCTATGGAAGTTCCTTTTCTTGAGAAAGCCCAGAATAAGAGAAGGGTCTGTGTGCTCAAATATCGTCTTCAGGTTTGGCACAGTGTAGTACTTCTGACGAATATGTGAGTATTCGTAACAGTCAACGAGAATGTGACTAACGGTGACAGCACAATTACAGTGGATACAATATGGTCTCATGGGTAAGGTAAGTAAGGTAAGGTAAGGTAAATATTCATGGGTAAGGTAAGTGTGAAACATGCGAGCCCTAGTCAGTACTGAATCATCTCTCCGCTTCCTGGGGAACCACAGTCCCGACCGTTGGTTTAATTCGGTGCAATTTGTTCTCGGGGAAGGTATCCCATAGTTCCTGCTATTTTGATTTTATATAGCCGTTGATCTTAGGGCGGTAATCGGTGTGTGGCAAGTAGAGGTTGGTGACTTCCATCTATAAGGCTTCCTTAGCAAGTTCGTCGACCTTTTCGTTTCCGCGTATGCCAAGTTGACGTGAATCGGAACCAACGCCTGCACAACTGATTTCTTCATGGAGAGCTAAAAGAGCGGGATGTTTTGGCTCATGCCCTTTTAATGCTAAAAAGGCTGGACAGTAAATCTGTGAACACAATGAACTGGTGACTTTCCGAGTTTTCTATCAGATCGAATGCCATCTCAAGTGCCTGGAGTTCGGCAGTAAAAATTGATGAATCATCAGGTAGTCTGATTTGCAAGGATGCATCCCGACCTGTCGCCGCTGCTGCAACCCTGTTCGTGGTCTTGGAGCCGTCGGTATAGATGGCATGATAACGACTGTACTTATGTCTCAGCTCATTAAAGCTGACACGGAACACCAGTTCATTTGTTGAGTTCTTCAGATACTTCCTTAAAATAATTTCAACAACTGGTTCGACTAGTTTCCAGGGAGGAGTGATGGAGAAGGTAAACGGCGCCACGAAATTGGGGTTAGTACACACCTGTGGTAGAACTTCCCTTACGAGAAGAGCAAATGGGGGAATAGCTGCAGGATTTGTGAGATATATATGGCTTAACTTATAGTTGAAGGTCGTTTCAAGGGTCGGGTTGTATCTATGGCTTTTCAGTTTGAGGGTAACTTGGATCGACAATTTCTTCCACCTTGTCTGAAGGGGTGGCTCGTTTGCTTCGATATAGACTCTGCATTGGAGATGTACGGAAAGCCTCAGGGCAAATTCTCAGACCCTGGTTATGGATAGGGAGAAGTTTCCTAAGGTACGACTCACGAGCGGAGCTGTAAATAACACAACTATAGTCAAGTTTGGACCTAACAAGGGATCTGTACAGGCGAGTCAAAACGGGCCGGTCAGTGCCCCAGTCCATCTTTAAGACGACCTTCAACAGGTTAAGTGCCCCTTGGCACTTCAGCCTGAGATGGTCGATGTGGGTTTTGAAATTGAGCTTATTGTCGAGTATCATGCCGAGGAACTTAGTCTGGGGAACGAAATAGAAAATGCCAATATTCAGGCACAGATGTTGCAACACGAGGTTGTTTTACAAAGAGATGATCCAGTAACACTGGATAATGAAGAAGCAGTAGATGTTGCCATAAGGACAGAGGAACGATCCCAGCAAAGCAGTGCTTAGGTTGTGGGCGTGAAACTGAACCCATTGGGCACCCTTTAGATAATCAGGTACCGTTGCTTGATATGATGTCAACATTGTTGAATTTACCGAAGCCAGAAATCCAAACATTTTGTGGAGACCCTATAAATTATTGGATTTTCATGAACAGTTTTGATGTAAATATTGCACAAAGATCATTTGATGAGGGTTAAGCCCTCATACTTAATTCAATTTCGTTTCGGAAAGGCCCGTGATGCAATTAAAAACTGTGTCCTTCTTGGCACTGCCAGAGGCAGGACAGGGTACAAACAATCAATAAATATACTGTACAGTAAGTTCTGTCGCACTTACATTGTGGCTCGCGCCCATAATAAGCAAGATCTGATTCGTACTGATTTGAGATCTGGCGAGAGCCAGGGATTAAAGGACATGGCTAGAGACATGAGAAGACGTCAGTTGACTTTGACCCAAATGAGCTTTACGGCAGATATGAGCGCGATAGACAATCTACTCAAAATTCAAGAATTACTACTACCTGTCCGTCTTCAGGCTAAAAATAGGCTACACCACAGCACATACATTAATGGAAAACCAAGTAATGCCCAACTTATCTTCATATGACCAACTTTGTGGAAGAACAGGGCAAGATTGCAAGCAATGCTTATGGCTCTCACGTTGGAAGACCACAGAAAAATTCCAAACCTAATATTCTAAACCGTTTCAACTTACGGTAGCAAGTCAGATACCTTGGTCTCTGACCGACGTTATCTCTGCAACAAAGATCACAGCATCAAAGAATGTGAGGCTTTCAAGTAAAGTCGGTAGTCGAGAGGTTCGAGTTTGTAAAAAGACCATAAAAGGGTGTGCTTGAGAGTGGTCCCAGTCAAGGTTAAATATGAAGGGCGTGAAGTTGCAACATGGGCACTCTTCGACGATGGAAGTGAAATCTTCCGTAAGCAAAGTCTAGGAGATGAGTTGGGAATCAAGAAAAACAGAAAATATTCTGCTAACAACAGTCAATGGTGAAGGGGTTAGTAGGCAAGGAATGCCAGTCAGCCTCACTGTCGAAGAGTTACAAGGAGGAAGTTCAGTTGATATACCAGAAGCGTGGACACTTAAGAGTCTGCCAGTGTCTCACCGAAGTGTCCCACAACGTGGGGAGATAGACAAGTGGCCTCATTTACGTAGTATCCAGTTACATTAATCCAAGTCTGCAGACAAAAGATTCCTTACTGGCAGTGACACTCCCGAAGCATTCTGGGTGCAGGAAGAGAAGGGGAAAGAGAACGGAGCCTTATGCCATCAGAACCACTTTGGAATGAATACTCATGGGCCCTCTCTCTCTAAAGGAACCCATGTTCGCAACTTCGAGATAAACCACATTTCCCGGGACGACCAACTTCAGTCTCAGTTATCACGTTTCTGGGAATTAGATAATGGCATTGGAGATAAAAGACTAGCTGATTCAGTTGAAAATCAGCGGGCTTTATCTATTATGAAAGAGACTGTCAGGCTGACTGGTAGGCACTACTGTCAAGGATGCTTTTGCCAGTGTAGAAGACCCAATCTCCCGTTTCACTGAATTATTGGTGAACATTGCTACCAAAACTATTCCTAAGTCCTCTGCAAATCCACGTAGTAAACACAAGCCGTGGTTCAACACGGACTGGGCAGAAGCGCTCGGAGATCGCAAAAAAGGGCTTAATACTTTAAAGAAATCCCCTAATAGTGTTAATCTCAAAAATTATCTTAATGCCCGCGCCAAAGCACGGTGCATCATCAAAACTAGCAGGCAGGAGTCATGGAAACAGTACATTTCTAAGCTTGCAAGAAAATGAGGTGACTTGTGACTCGAATTGACCAAAAAATTAATGACTTGTGACTTGACTTCCGATGAATTAGTTGGATGAGGTTTAACGACACACCAACACGCATGTGTTATATAGTGTCAGCTAGGCAAAAGGGAATGGTGGGGAAAAAATGTAACTAAAAAAAGCAAAGATGGGGTACAATTCCACTAAAATGTCTGGACAAAAAATAAATGCAGGAGTCATGTTAAAATTTACTGTAAAGCTTACTTTCCTTGAGAAAGCCCAGAACAAGAGAAGGGTCAGTGTGCTCGAATAACGTCTCCAGGTTTGGCATTGACTTGACGATGAATGACTTGTGACTTGAAGAACAATAACTTGTCAACAACTCTGTGTGAACATGACATTGATTTGATAGCATGGGTGAGGGCTGCTATCATGATTTATAGTATATGGTAACCGCCCAACATGCCCATAAAGCCTGAGTTATATCTGTTGGATAAAAAGTTAGTTAGATGGGATTTTACGACACACCAACACGATCGTGTTATATAGTGTCATCTAGAAAAGAAAAAAGGTGCAATGCTGGGGCACAATCAACCAAAAAAAGGTGGGGTCAAACTCCACAAAAAGATACAGGCAAATGCGGGAGTCATGTCAAAAATTTCTATACAACTTACTTTCCTTGAGAAAGCCCCAAATAAGGGAAGAATCTGTATGCTCAAATAAAGTTTTCAGGTCTGGCAAAGCGAAGTATTTCTGGCGAATATGGGAGTATTCCTAACAGTTAACGAGAATGTGACTGACGGTGACAGCACAGTCACAATGTATACAATATGGTCTCTCATCCCCGTGAATTAAATATGCATGGGTAAGGTAGGTCTGACCGATGCGAGCCCTAGTCAGAACTAAATCATCTCTCCGCTTACTGGGGGCTCCATATCTACCAGCGTTTGGTTTAACTCGGAACAGACATCATGTAAGAGTTAAAACTTTTAGGTTCTTGCCCAATTGAAGTCTGGAATTTTGTTAAATCTTTTAGATCTTTAGACTGGCAGTCATTTTATTAAAACCATGCTAGAACACTGTACATTTGTTTCTTCTTTCTTATAGAAAGTAAAAGTAA
>WURT03149160.1:0-11020 GCA_009936505.3 Holothuria glaberrima
TCGGAGTTACCCTTCTAGAGATATCGTGTTTACAAGGAGGCGTCACATACGCACATACACACACGCACACACACACATACACACACACGACATCACCATCGCATAGATTCCTTGCCTGCCTTCGGCACATCAAAAACAACAGGGTTTATCAACTGACTATAGTGTGTCCACTATGAAGAGTATCTTTGGTGCCTATCTCAAAATACCAAATTTTCAAGATTTTCACTTTTTCACCCCTAGTGACTTCAAACGACCTCTGACTTCCTCCAAAACCCATAGGGTTCTTCCTCGCAATATGGTTAACCAAGTATATCCATTATTCCTGTCTCAAAATAAATCCACTTACAAGCAAAGTCAAAGGTTTTCATAGTTTCACCTCTGGTGACCATGGACAATCTTTGACCTCTACCAAAAACAGTAGGGTTCAGCAACTATCAATAACACAACCACATGCCAAGTACAGAAACTATCCATGTTTCCTAACTTGAGATATTGTGTTTATGAGGTTTTTGATTATTAATCTCTGGTGACTTCAGATAACCTCTGATCTCCACCAAAAATAATACAGTTCTTTCTCTTAAGGCACTAAATTCATAGGTCAAATATTAAAAGTTAACAACACTACTACCTTGAAATTTAATGTTTACAAGGTTTTCAGGTTTTGACCTCTAGTGACCTTAATGACCTTTGACCTCCATCAACAACAATACGATACTTCGCTTCACATAACAAAGCTGTATAATTTATCAAGTATGAAAAGTACTACTACCTTCAGATATTGCATTTACATGCTAAGAATCACAACACAGACACACAAACTTGCCAGTGTGATTGCATAGATTCCTCAATTGAGTAGGATACAGTATAAGGAGGGCAGATACTAATGTACAGTACATGCAGAGAGCTGCCAACAGTTATATCTCTTACAGGGCAAAATGTCTCACCACAAACAGTAAAACATCTCCCAACTAAGTTTACTTCTAGCCCTTCTCCATTTCCAAAAGAACACCTGTTAAGTGCACCTCACAGACAAGCAACAATGGCCTGAACTAAGTTTAAATGGCATGGGGCAATTTCCACATAGGCTGTGTGTGAGCTGTCTGACTGAGTGATCTGTAGTCATCAGTGACAGACCGATCAGAGTGATGCTAAAGTTTGAATTTATGCCAATCAGAATGCAGTAACCAACTGTATTTAGAGCTCCGTGTAAAGGGCTATTCCTGCTAAATATACTTGGGGCATGTTATAGACCCTTCAAGGACCCTCCTAAATACAGTATATACAATGCAAGACTTCCAGACTTTTCTTGTCAAACTTGCATTTTAGTAACTAGAGCCCCGTCCATCCTTTATCACACACTGAAACTACACCTATTGGTAAAAAGGTGACAGTGAAAAATAAATGTAAAGATCACGACTGCCCATTCTGTTAATATAAGTTTACTGAGTTATATAAGACTTCATGACCCACAAATTTCTGCTTTGTTAATTCCTCTGTGCAAGGTGTCTGAATGAAGGTGGATAAAGAAACACCAAGATCAATTTTAACCAAAACTCTCCAGAATGTAAATACGTCAAAAGAACTATAACAGTAACAATCCATGCAATGTTTACAGTCAGACTTTGGATATTGACACCTCTAGCATTGTTTCTTCACCTCTGCCTTGAGTTGACAGGTGATATGCACTGACTTCAGATGATGACAATTGTGATAGGATCAGCACCACAGTTTGCTCATACTATTTCAGTTTAGCACTGTACCTCACAAACTGTACAGCAGTGTACACTGTGGAAGTATTATAAGAAGTTTTAATGTATTAAATCAAGATTTGACTATTTTACTAAAGTGACACTGATATGACTTTAACAGGGTAGGCTTAAATGTAGGACAAACTTTGTATTAACAATTAGGTGGATCAACCAATGATTCCCTCCCCGTTATCCCGCACTTCGTTATCCCACTCCCCTTTCCCTTGAAGCAATATGCTGAAACAATTGTTAAATGCAAATACAACAACTCCCTGGTTGACCAGTGATGAATCACATTCATAGTGTCAAACATGACAAAAGTTTGTGAGGAAAAAATATGACTAGTAACAACAAGAAGTTGGGGCAATTGCCTAGACAACCCTTTAACCCTAGACAGTAGTTGCCCCACCCTTCAGTGTCTTCAGCTTTCTTTGACACTCATATTAAGCTGTTTTAACGCATACCAAGGAACAGCAGAGATTATGCATATCTTTTGGCAGGGTTGTTCCTGTTACACCATTCAAGAAACTCATTACAGTTACAGTTATTTCCAAAAAATTCTAACTCTTTGCAGTTACAAGATACAGTGTTGAAAATGTAACGACTTAAAGTTACTTTTGACTGAAAACTTACTAACTACATTTTAAAAATAACTAGTTATTAAAATATGAATATACGGTACCTTGTCCCAGATGGTGGGGAATAATTTGATACAAAGGGGCACCTGACAGGACTGACATCCTCATTTGTGCCGGTTAGTCTGATGTGTTCCCAAAGACAGAAAGACAACAATCCAAGCTGATCTTCACTAGGGATCTGGGCAGAGGCTCTTAAAGGGGATATGCCAACCCTCCCCCCAAACCAGGAACTTGCTAGAATCTTTCTGCTTAAACATACAGGTATTTAAGCATAGCCCTAGAAATCTAGATAAGATGATAACTGCACTTTGATTGACATACTCAAACAATAGTTTCAGTCTGGAGGGTTAACATAGACTTGTACAGTCAGTTATGTTCTAAGCTCACAACACTGTGCTTGACAATACTGCCTTAAGCAATTTAAACTCAGTGTATGGGGAATGTGGCTCTGTCTTAAAGGTGTACTAGACTGGTGGTTTGGTCTAATGGCAGCTCCCTGATTTGGCAGGTGGGCTAGAAGTTAACTTAGTAGGGAGAACAGGTGCTGTCTGTGGTGAGATAAAAGAGCCTTTAATGCTCAAATGTGGCAGCGAACCAGAATACTGTGTCAGAACTTACGCAAACTATTTATTGGACAAACTTTGGTTATAACCACAAGTTTTTCACTTTTGACAGAAGGATGAAAATCTTTATTATCCCATCTCATAATTTAGAGAAGTTAGCAGCTATCAAAGGGGAAGAGTGGTATTAAAGCAGTGATAACAGTCTGCACTCCTCCAGGGCATAAACATGGATATACGATGCCCTATATTGCAAACCATAGATTTGAAATGTCATGTTCTAAAGTGGGGATTTCTCAGAGCACAAACTTCAAGGTTCACTTTCATTTTATAAAACAATGCACAAAAAAGTGAGACAAATTGGAAGGTTCTGGAATAGAAACTGGTCTTACAGGAGTGCTGTAACTGAACTCAGACTCAAAGAGTCCATTCCAGCCAAGTTCTCAGATATAAAAATTATATTGTAAGTTATAATTCATTGCTAATTGTGCACGATGTACAATGTACTTTATGTTCACACAGAATCAACAAAGTTACTGAGGAGGTAAGACTATGGAAGTATGTCCAAAAGATGACCAAATTAATGGTGGACATGTATGAAGTGCTACACAATGGCTAATACACTGGTCTCTGAATTAATGCCACTGGAATCAGAACTGGCTTGAACTTGAGTCACAAGTAATGTCAATACTGTAATGAGTTACACTTTGTGTAACAGACCCATGTAATGAATTACATTTGCATTCCAGTAATGGAGCAAGTAACTAGTTACAATTCTGGATGAAAGTAACTGTACCAGCATACACACACATAAACACACCACAACTCATAGATTCACATACTGTAGATTCCTTGCTTGTAGATTCCTCTGCCTACAGCAAGGAATCAAAATCATAGATGCGCAGTTCAAGGAAGAGAACTCTCCGTGGTTCAATAATGATTTGTTAATACATGACAAACCCACTAATATACTAGCACACATAAGTGAACTTGTATATAAGCACTGTGCACATTGCTTCAGGCAGCAGTCTGTTTTCAGTCATTTCATGTGTTGAATGAACAGACCAACAGTGGGAATTTGAAAATTTGAAATTTCAATGAAAAATCCATTTTCCCATTTTTAAAATGATTTTCTATACCAAATGTGGAAAATCAGCAATGGTTGGCAGCTTTTTTTTGAATAAAGCTTTCAATATTCATGCCATCCTAAACCACTTTGTGGCTACAAAACTTTGAGCCACCACCTAGAATTCAAGACCCACTACAACATGGTTTATACAAGGAGGGCAACATGCTTCTCTTCTACTGTACTGTACTGTACTATACTGTACTGTACTGTACATGAGAATGATGAAGCAGAAATTATGAACTGTAACCACTGATACACTGACATCTTGCCAGACACTTGTGACTTGTTAATGTAACTACATGGCTTGTTTTAAGAGCCTATTGTAATCTCTAATTTCCTGGCAAAGTTGGGCTTATAAATGGATGGTAAAGTCCACAAAACTCCCTGAACTTAGGATCTAGGAGCCCTGATAGGTACCTCTTATTTACATATGTAAACCTCACTTATCAGCAGTATACTGTACATGGCAAATGAAAGAGCTCTCCAGCGGGCAGGGCTTCTCAATTTATTTGCCTGCCAAAAGTCTATGTCACAGTTTTTTTTTTTCACCCGACTAAGAATTTCACCATTTCATTACCATAAACAGTGAAAGGGTTAAGATGAATCTTTCCTCAGTCTCTAATGAGCATGATGAAACACAAGGGGCATGACCTCATTCAAGACACGGTCATTCTCAATAAGAGAAATTATCTCAGAAAATCACTTGCATTACTCCGATGGGTATGATGCTACTTACTCTCATGTGGAATGGTACACTGGATAACAGTCCTGCAGAGAGGGCAAGGAGTTGAAGTGGGGTGGAACCGAGTCAGCTGGCGTAGACATTGCTCGCAGAACAAATGTCCACAAGGAGAGCATGCTCTCGGATTATAAAATAAATCAAGGCATACAGCACAAATAGTGTACTCTTGGACTGTCCTGTCCCCGAGAGAAAGCCCTGTAACTTCTTCGAATGTTGCTGGTGGGATTCCCTGATGATAAAACAACCAAGACAGACTCTAAATCTGTAAAATTTGAAGACATTTTATCTATGCATGTATAATGTAACGAGATTTCACACATTACTGCCTACGTGCATTTTCAAATACAGGTACAGTACATTATTGAATCCAATACTTCAGAATGTTAAGTTTACAAATTGCATGGGTCATTTATCAATTTCCACTAAACATTTACTAAATGGGTTAACTTAGAGTAGATTGAAAAATGACATGAACTGTATTTACATTAACAGGAAATTCTGTTCATTTGAGGTATATACTTTAAAATGATGTCCCTAAGTTACCACCATTGATTCCTGTATTGGTGTATTAAGGTCACATATTAAATTTAACCTGCAAAAACCTGTACAATACTAAGCAACTCAAAACAGTATTTTAAAGACTTCTTTGGCTACCTATACTGTAGCAACATTAAACAACTCCCTGCTGTATCTAAGCTACAGTCTAGTAAGACACTGTTAGGGGTAGTGGCATCAATGCTTCTTCTAGTTCACACCGTATTCCTAACAACTACAGACTTATCACAGTGTTTTGCACCCTGATACACTACTGTACTGTACAATGCAATATTTGAAACATGATCAACCTAGGAACATTAAAAACATCCAACACTCCAGATCTTCTCCCCATGAAGCCTTGGCTTGAATAGTAGGGCACCATTGTAATGAATGTTGCTGTAGGGACAGTGTTCACTACATAGTAGCATAACCTGTCTGTAATAGTCATTTCTCAAGCACTCTAGACAATACCAACCAAGGCTTTACAGTAAATTTACACAACCGCTCACAAAATCAATCATTAGTCATGTCCTGAATAGGGATTAAATCAGTCTGGTAGAGAATAAAGGATGGATAATATGTTATGCTGTCTGGCATACTGTAATGTGCTTCCTCCTTTGTGCTATTGCTACTGCTAAATAGATATACTGTAATTACTGTATCAGGAGTGTTAGCTGCAGTCCATACTGAAGAACTTTAATCTGTCAACAAGTTTTATTAATGCAAGTGTAAATTGAGTACTATCAGAGGCATCAATGTTTGTATTCTGTTAACAGATATATTACACAGTATCTCAATTTGTTTATTATCTATGGCTCTGTTTTGCTTTGTGCCTACAGGTACTGTATGTACATGTACAGTAATCTGCAGAGTTCTGTCCTATCATGAATACAGTACTTTATAGTTTTGTACTGTACCAAGCTAAATGCCATCAAGCTAGATAAATCTAGACCATTGTACTGTTGCTTGTTACTGTTTAAGTACTGTACAAATCAGGCTCATATAGTCACAATTTAACCTCAATCTTAAAATAATCACCAGAGAGTAAGGGATCTAAACTTATATGAATCTATATGAGTTTTCACTAATGTACTTAAGAATGATTTTACAAGCCAATATATCCCCTTTCCTGGCTCATTCTCTGGTGTAGAGTACTTTATGTGTCAATATCACCAATAACAGATTACTGTACATTTAAAGTAGCAATACATAATTTATCAACATATTCAAATCCAATTTTTGTATGTTTGAAATGAGCGTACATAGTACTGTAGACCTACATAAAACCATGTGTTATTGTGTGCTACAGTATGAATGCCATGCATACTGTACCTCTAAAGACACAGTGTACAGTATGTGCTTTAAAGCTGGTTGCAATACAATGTCA
This sequence comes from Holothuria glaberrima, assembly GCA_009936505.3. Taxonomy (NCBI): domain Eukaryota; kingdom Metazoa; phylum Echinodermata; class Holothuroidea; order Aspidochirotida; family Holothuriidae; genus Holothuria; species Holothuria glaberrima. Next base: position 6,742 of record WURT03149160.1, read on the forward strand.
CTTATCATTTCATGAGGTAAAGTACTGACACTTTTAGTCAGACATTTGAGATTGTTTAACTCAGGTATGAAGTAAAGCATAGGCCTACCTGTAGCAGTTCTGTTTGATAATATGGACATTTAAGTTAAAGATTTTTGATATTGACAAATACCAGAAAATTTGGCCGATAAAAAATGCTGACCATTGATAATTGGTCCAAAACTACAGTAGCAATAACTGCAATGAAAATATTGCAGGCATTCTTGTACTCTTTCCACACACTCTCACACTAGCATCAACACCATACAATTTACCTTGATATCTTGGTCAAGATAAGAGCTCAAACAATTCCCCCTTTTGTAGAGTTTCCTCCTTTCTTTCTTGCGACGATTTCTTTCTCGCCTGATTTCAGCTTTCGTTTGGGGAACTGGTGAAACTAAAGATGAGTTAAAGTTGTCTAATTCTTCCAAAAGATCCCAATCATTAAAAAAGTCTTCAGAATCTTCTGGGTAAAATGAGGGCAATGGTGCTTCTTCGGTGGTTGGTGTGGAATTATCAGTTTCTACATTCCTTTCAGAGGAGATACTATCCCCTGAATTCATCATAGTCACTGTTTCAAATGTTTGGCTTGAAGTGTCTGAATAGGTGCAATTATCGTCTGGAGCAGAATCCTCACCTGCAAGGCGAGAATCTACATCTTTATGGGAGTACTTGTCTCTTACTACAGAGTTTGAATCTGTCAATTTCTTTGTGTCAGAGGAATGCAAAGAACTTGAAAGGCAAGTGTGAAGGTTGTATTGCACTTGATTCTGTCTTCCGTCTTCATCTTTCTTTAATGACTGGCAACCTCTCCTAGATTCTTCCACATCAGTGTTCAGTATTTCAAACAGGATTGCATCACTGATGGGAGACTGTTTATAGCATTTATCTTCCTTTAGGCTCTCTCTGCCTCTTACACATCTGCCCAAGCAATCAGTAAAACTGACATTGTCTTGCAGATGATCACATTCCGAGGAAATCTGACTCTTTCTGCAGCTGTCCTCTGACGACAGAGGAAAATTTGTACAGGAATTCATTTTGTAGGAGTCTGTGAGACCTCCTTGCTTCAGGTCTGTGCTATTATCTAGCAAATTAAACGTTTTGGAATCAAAAATCATTTCATCTGGTGTACTTATGGAAACAGCCTCCTCTTTAGGAAATGGTTTCACTTTTGCTACAGGAAGTACAGTGCTAAAACGATCCACACGACTTCTGACAAGATGTACACATGGCATTACATGAAGACCTGATCCACACTTGGACTGCACAGTGAAGTCAAAAGAACCAAGCCTCCCACCACATTTTGGACAGGATAATTTCCCTCTGGTCCAACAAGCCTGAAACAGAAAAAAAATAATCCAGAATAAACAAGGCTTATGAAGCATCTAACAAGCATGCACAAACATTTTGGAACCTGACATACGGACTGTATTTTGTCAAATTAAGCCACCCACACTTCCATGTGAGCCTTCTCCACAGGAACCAGCTATCTTTAGAGATGCTCCTAGCTCTGAGGGGAGAAAACACTCGTGGTCTACACTGTCTTCTGTGGATTTACACTTGAGGTGGGTCTGTGTTTCAGTGTGGATGGTGGACTGTGCAAACATGACCTAATTCATAAATGGGTCAACCTGAGCACTGCATTAGGCCAACAAAGGCACAGTTGTTTGTGAAGGCTCAGCTTACATCCTTCAGATAAATTCTTTTTTAATACAAAGTAGCAGTTTTATACAGATTGGAAACACAGTACTTCAGCGATTGCTAACCTGATTGTGGTAAACTTTCCTTGGATTATAACAGAAATTTTCAAAAGTTTAAAGATACATTTGAAGCAATAATAGGGACCTCCTACTGGGTGGCTTTCCTTGTCAATTGATGTGGAAAGAATTGGCAAAAAAAAAAAAAGTGAAAAAAACAAGGCTAAACTGGAAGGCATTTTTACTGGTAGTCGTGGCACTATGGCACAGCAGCTGTGAGGTACTTTGTGAACTATTGATAGACTAAAATATTAAGAATACGTAGAGTAGGGTGTGTGTATCACAATGAATACAGGCAACCAGAAAGCCAAAAGGCTTAGTGATTCCTTGCCATATGATACATTGTAACAAACATGAATCAGTCATATGACAAGCATGAGATCCCTCACAGTTATCCTACTTGACATATCATATAAATAAGGCCAAAAAATTTTTAAACTTATGACCAAAAGTGACCTTTCACCTCCAGTTAGGACAATAGGGATCACCTACTGTACCTTATATGTCCATCTACATGCTAAATATGAGCAATCCACAGGCCAACTAGGAGATCCCTAACAGTTATCCTGCTTAAAATATTATGGTTACCTTTTGTGACCCAAATAACCTTTGACCTCCACAAAAAAATTAATTGGAATTATCTACTCAATATTAGCAACCCAAATGTAATGTATGAGATCCCTCACAGTTATACTGTTTATGATATTATGTTAACAAGTTTTTGACCTACTGATCTCTTGTGACCCCCAAATGACCTTAACACAACCAATCCACATGTCAAATGTGAGATCCCTCACAGCTGATCCTTCTTCAGATATTGTTTACAAAGTTTGACCTTTTGACCTCTGGTAACCCCAAATGAGCTTTGACCTCCACCAAAAACAATGGGGACCATCTACTCAATATGGGTAACCCACATGCTAAGTATGAGATCCCCCACAATTACCCTTCTTGAGATATAGTGTTTACAAGGTTTTGACAGTTTGACCACTGGTGACCCCGAACGACCTTTGACCTCTACTAAAAAGAAAAGGTATTATCTACTCCATATGGGTAATCTACATGCTAAGCATCAGATTCCTCACAGTAACCCTTCTTGAGATAGTGTTTACAAGGTTTTGACCTTTTGACCTCTGGTGACCCCAAACGACCTTTAACCTTCACCAAAAATACAAGGGATCATCTACTCAATATGGGCAATCCACACACTATGTATGATATCCCTCAGAGTTGCCCTTCTTGAGATATAGTATTTACAAGGTTTTGACTATTTGACCTTTGGTGACCCCAAATGACCTTTGACCTCCACTTAAAATTATAGGAATCATCATAGTCTATAGAGGGCAGATAGTCTGGCAACTTACTGTTAGTTTCGAACTGATGTTTTTGTTCTCTAAAAATGACCGTCACGTGGTATTCAGAGTGCACACACTTCGTGCAGTGTACATGCGTATATGTAATTGTGTACACTTTCAATGACAGAAGCTCATTGCGCCCCTGATTGAACAAAATATTCTTGCAACATTGAGGTTGAATTTAAGTTTTTCTTCCTTTTAAAACATGTAGTATCCATATAAGGCGATAATTTGACAATTAACCAATGTGAAACCTGACGAAATCTGGATAAGCTCCGAAGTACACGCATACATAGGCACGTATATGCATGTATACATATGTAGAGCCTTTGTTAGAATGCCAGCCGGTGACCGCCAGTTTGCCGCTGAATGGCGCTGATACAGTACCATCGCATTGAAAAAATAATATACTGTGGCCATCTAGAACAGTCATCTTTCTATATTCAAGTCCAGTCATAGGAATATTCTCGATGTAAAATAGCTGAAAGACGACTGGGGAGCATTTAGACTTGGGTACTCTTCCAACAGCGTATAGACTTGCATGCTGTACAGTGAGTCACCGACCGACCACGGTGGGTCTATCCAACCGGGGCTTATGGCGTGATCCAAATTACACTGTCGCCTAAACTGACGTGAACTTTTTATTCAAGGAACGCAGCTTTCTCTTTCAATTTCTCACCATTCCTGCCACTAAAATACAATGGGCATCTTTTATTAGCAATGGGAATATCTAATTCTGGTTTTTCTTGATCATGAGTCCTCAACAATCATTGATTAAGAAGTCTTAACTTTTTGAGTAAGTTCTGATAAGGCTGATTGTATGTTTTGATGTGTATATCATGTAGCCTACTGAGGGTGAACAGTCAGCAGTAACAATCGATACACTTAAGCCTAGTCCTATAGACCTAGAAATGTAAAAAAAAAAAATAATAATTTCACAACCAATTTTAGAGTGAAGAAGATTCATAAACAAGAGCCCAATGGGCACTATGGTTCCTTGCTAAAAGTAATGAAACTGAGCCATGAGCACAGCATAAAAAAATTTTAGCTTATGTGAAGTTTGCCTGTAATGCTGGTGACTGCTACATGGTCTTCAAAGTTGTTGGCAGTGAAAGTTTACTTCATCTACCAAGTTTCACAAAACCTGCT
>WURT03149204.1:0-11019 GCA_009936505.3 Holothuria glaberrima
TCATTACAACAATTACTAAAATAGTTACGGTAACTTAGCAACTTGAAACTTTTACTTGCACTTTGACACTCTTACATTAACACTGAAAGCTTTTATGGGCTCTTAAAAGCTGCTCTTGCGTTATTGTATGGAGCTCCGGAATTTACGTCACCGTGCCCTTCAAATCTAACCCACTCTGCTTGGTCAATTATTTGCGCAGTTTCATTTCTTTTTCATTTCATTTATTTGTTTTTTCACTTTATTTGTTTTTTCACTTTAAATGTAGTGACAATTTCAACTGAACATATTTATTGCAAAGTATTGAGAAGCGAAAGGAAGTGCACTAGAAGCCAGGGGCTTGTCGAGAGTGCACTCCCTACAAAGAAAACATAATCCAATTACTAATTTCATAACCCAAGAAATTAGGAAAATCAATCTAATTAACTAAGAAAAAAAAACCCCACCCTTTGGGTTTAAATCAGGGACGCTACTAGACCAGGCACCATGTAAGGAAAATATACATCGCTAGTGTGTGATTGGCTACAGTAAAAGTGTGTGATCACAGCAGAAATAGAAAATAATCCGTGATGCTCTTGACCTTGGATCTTTGTGATTAAAGATACCTGTTATGGGCTACGACATATATCTCAACGATGTTGATGTAGTACTAGGCCTAGTAGGCCAGTAGGCCTAATACTAGCAAGCCGGCTGTTCCGATCAGCAGATCAGCTCCCGTCCGAAAGATAGCCTACACAGTAGGCTACACAATCGACAAAATATTATTTTCTACATTATACCGGTAATTAATATCTTGGGAATTTCAAATTTCAGGGACACTTGTTCAAACTGGGGACATTTTCGGAGACACTTGTTCATCAGGAACGGAACACTGGATTCGGGGACTGTCCCCGAAAATCGGGGACGTCTGGTCACCTTAGCACTATACGTAGGGTAAGGAGTTCGGGTTAGAGTTGCAGGGCTCGAAAATAGTCTGAAGCTCTGGAGCAAAAGCTCCAGAGACGTAACGGCTGCTCCAGAAAAAAGTAGGTAGGTCTATTTGTCTGGCTAAAAATAGCTCCAGGCGCGTGATGCAATCAATCTCAAAATCACGGAAACATTTCCCGCACAAAAATGTCCAATTACACTTGGCTTTGGTGTAATCCTGCAATTCATACCCTGAAAATAATGGAAGTAAAGTTTATGTTTGTGGTGCGACCCGTCTGTCTGAGCAATAGAACATAGCTAGCTGCAGTGAAGCAGTATACGGCTAGGCTCACATTGACTAGCATGTACAGCCTATTGTTAACATGTGCGTGCGACATGTTCGAAACGGTTTTTCTGAATCTCCTGGGTTTTAGTATTTCAGAAGCTTCAGAAAAACCGTTTCGAACAAAAATTTTTAGTGTAATGCTTTTGAGTTTTAGTACATTCACAATTTTAAGAAGGGCTGGTTTGAGCACAGTTAGTATTACTGATGTGCTTCCCTGGATGAAAGTTTTGCAAGAGCTGCGATGTGATATAAATGTAAACTAGAAAGCCAAAAGGCTTAGTGATTCCTTGCCAGTGATATATTGTAGCAAGCATGAATTGCCCACATGACAAGCATGACGCTTATAAGCTCAAAACCTTTTGAAATCTTGTGACTTTTCAAAAGTCTTGTGATTTTTCACCTCCCCTTACTTCAAAAGCCCAATGGGCACGCTGGGTCCTTGCTGAATAAATGAAACTCAGCCATAAGCATACCATAATTTTTTTTTAGCTTATGTGAAGTTTGCCTGTATCTCTATTGACCTCTACATGGTCTTCAAAGTTGTTAGCAGTGAATGCTTACTTCATCTTGTACCAAAATTCTTCACCAAAGTTGCACAAAACCTGCCCTGTGGACAATGCATATCTTGTGTTAACAAGCACATTGAGGCATAAATAAATTGCTCTGAAAAAATACATTGGCTAAGTACTGTAGGCACTTCAAGGGATATCAACACAGTATACAGTTACAATTTGTTATATTCAATGAAGCAATCACAATTATGCACGCTCAAGGGTACCTGATCCAAGTGATCAGTAACTTAGTTCTCTTTATAAAACTAATAACCCATGGTAACATTTAATTTATTCCAATTTCCAGTCGATGCATGCTCACATGGACGCCCCTATAAGGACAAGGGTTGTCTGTCAAATAAGCTAGTGAACTTCTACAACTGTCCTCTGCTTTGTGAGCAAAAAATCTTCTGCAAAATGAAAAAGCGGTATTCCATGCAGGTTTTCATAATGGCAGAATTAAGGCTAAAAATCGTAATAATTTCACCTTATATTGAGATACTTGGCATCTCTACAAATGTCCCATTTCTTTCAGTCACTGGTCTCTAATGACCCCAAATGACCTTTGATCTCCACTAAAAACAAAAGGAATCATTGACTTAATATGGGCAATCTACATGCTAAGTAGGAGATCCCTCACAGTTACCCTTCTTGAGATCTAGTGTTTACAAGATTGTAACCTTTTTACCTCTGGTGACCCCAAAACACCTTTGACCTTTGCGAAAAACAATAGGGATCATCTACTCAATATGGGCAATCTACATGCTAAGTATGAGATCCCTCACGGTTACACTTCTTGAGATTCAAGATTTCGGCTTTTTTACTTCTGGTGACCCCAAATGACCTTTGACCTCTGCGAAAAACAATAGGGATCATCTACTTTGAATGGGCAATCCACGTGCTAGGTATGAGATTCCTAACATTTATCCTCATGGAGATATCGTGTTTTCATTATTTTCAAGGTATTTACCATTTAACCTCTGGTGACCCCAAATGACCTTTGACCTCCACCAAAACCAGTAGGGATCATCTAATTAATAAGGACAGTCTACATGCCAAGTATGAGATCCTTCGGAGGTACCCTTCTTGAGATATCGTGTTTACAAGCAGGCGTCACACACGCACACACATACACACACGACATCACCATCGCATAGATTCCTTGCCTGCCTTCGGTAAGGAATAAAAAAGGAAAGGGCAAAGTTTCATAGTTATCCGCGACGACCAGAAATTAGCTTACTTAATTTATAATCAACTCTAAATGGTTCTTCTTAAAGGACATACAAATAATACAGATATTCCACTTATGATCAGCTGTGACTGGCCCGTGACTAGTTTTTGTTAGTTCGTGCTTTCGTCTAGAATTGTCAGCCCTGCATAATGGCTCAGCCTATAACAAACAGAGAAATCTATTTCTCGTGAAAAATACTTCCGGCGTCGACGCATAAGCCTGATAAAGGATGGAAACAGAAACCTATTATAGCCTAACTAAACTGTTTAGATCGGGAAGTATAACAATTTGAAATGCGTGAGAATTTAGAAAGAAATTTAAATGATAGGCCTAATCCGTCAGTGATATTTACTCGATATTAACACATAACCTTCAAATTGGGGGGGGGGCTGACGAAAGTGTGGGGGCCTCGGCCCCCAGTCCACCCCCGTGGCTTCGCCACTGCTAGATTATTCGAAAGTTATGATGAATCTCCGATATTTTCTATTACACAAACACACTTACCGTCAACGGATACAGTGTCAATGCCAAGCATTGAATGCCTATGCAGGTTCTCAGTCACCAAATAACCATGATCAGACATTCCAACCCGTGGAGTCTTCAAACCGGACAGTTCCGGAAACTTGGACTCTTTACTCCGGGCACTGGCGGCGGAGCCGGGGGACTTAGGGGCTCAGCCCCCAGTGAAATAATTGATGGGGCTAAAGGTATGTTCAGCCCCCAATATTATCCCAGTGCAGACATGCGATCCATATTTCAAGGCTGGGTACATGCAGCTTAGAACACTTTGAACACTCGGGAAGTGCCGTTTCCGGCCATCTGGAGGGTTTGAAAAGTCAAAAAAAAATTCTTGTCAGCTCCGCGCCAACTGATGGTGGAGCCCGCTCAAAAACATATATTACCATTTTTCATAGATTGATATTTTTCTCATTAAATGAGAAATTGCAGGCATGAGATCTATATTTCAAGGCTGTGTACATGCAGCTTAAAACACCCGGGAAGTGCCGTTTCCGGCCATCTGAGGAGTTTGTAAATCCAAAAATTTTCTTGTCCGCCCTGCGCCAACTGATGGTGGCTGCCCCGCTTAGATAGTCTTCCTGGCAATGAGCCCCTCCCATATTTTTTCCGTTCCGCCGCGCTTGACTCTGGGATATTTATTTATCACACAATCTACCAGCAGTGTGTAATCATTGACTTGGAAATATTTTATGCAGAAAAAAGACGATCATCGCAAACAACAAACAAAAAAAGCAATGTATACGTAATGCGCATTTATATGGCCTTTACAATAATTACACTTCTTTCATAAATTGAAACTGGTGGCACCAGAATTTGCCAGAAGGGGCTGGATTGAGCTCCCCGACCGCCGACAGGAGCCAGCAACCCGAAACTCAAACAAATGTGTGGGTTGCTGGATGACGAAAGCAACATTTTCAATACGCCCAACATGTGAAATTCGGGATTCATAGTGGAAAAAAATGGAAAATTTGTGTTTTCACTGCGAAAATACTGTAGCCTTATTACAGTGAGTTTTTTGACAAAATTTTGAAAAACTGGGGTTTGCTTCAAAAAGATTGAAGTTGGGACTTTTACTGAAAAATATGTGCCTAATTCTTTGAAAGCAAATTTAAGCAAGGTGGCTGGTTGACTTCGGAGATTACATGCTTGATCGTGCTCACTAATGCTCCCTGACGAAAGTGGAAAATTTTCAAGATTATGGGACAGTGTGGGGCTCTTGCCTTGACTACTACTAAGTAGGATAGATCAGTTTGGAATAATCGAACCAATTTATTGGGATATTTTCCCGTGTTGATAGCAATTAGATCAACTTGAAGCTCGCACTCAGGATCATTTCCATCCCTTGTCAACAGGCAACGTTCTGCACGGAAGAGCATCAGTTCTGCCCCAACCGTTTATTACCACTATATCTCCCTTATATAGCTGCACGCCAATAATTTAATTTTGAAACCGAGACATTTGCTAGACAAACTGGGACACCAGGACGACATAGTCCAATTTTAACCGAGACGGTTGGAATCTTTGTGTGATTAATTCCATCTTTTCATTCCCGTCTGTAAGTTTTAAGTGCATGCTGAAAACAATGACGACAGTTGAAACTAGAATATTTGAAAGAAGTGACGAAGAGCCCCAAATGTTTGAAACTTGTTAGCAGTAAAATGGCGCCTTTTCGTTCATCTTCCATTAGTACCCCCAACTTCAAAAGCAGGGCTACTTTACCTACAGTGATGTATGACTAGCCTATGTAATAGTACGTATGAACGTCGTTAAGGCAGTTTGTGTGGCTCTAGCAGTAGCCTATGATCGTTGAATGGCATTCTCGCCGATTTGCCGCGTGATTGGCTTAGAAAAGTCGGCTAGTTAACTGGTCCACCCGAAGGTGCTTACAGTCTGACGCGCAACCGACTTCGTCGGCTGGGCAACCGATTTCAGAGGCAAGCCTATGCTAAGTGGGAGGAAATCCGGAGTACCCGGAAAAAACCCACATACATCGAGCGGGATTCGAACCCATACACATGAAGAATAGACAACTCTGCCACTTGACGACCCACGTGATTGGCTTTGTTCGTTTTCTGTACGTGTCAGTACAGTGTGCCGTAGTAGTTTAATACAGTGGTACGCTGTCTGAATACGCCGCGTGGCTGCTCAACGTTTAAACAGTGAGGTTTTGGATATTGAAATGATCCAGTACCTCTGCTCCCCACTTCTTCCATGCATACTCCGCAAGCTACAAGGGCAGTGTCAAGAAAGCTATTTCGCATATTTGTACATTTAAGACAATACAGTTAAATAAGTCTGAAATAAGTAGTGCATGGGTTATGGGATGGATCCCAAGACACACGACACATTTTTCCATCTTCAAACGAGGTCAGTCTAGAACGGGAAACCCTGCAGGCCTATGAGAAGAGGGCTAAAATTGTTACAGAACGTTTAACAAAATAAAGGCTCCCTTGCCTTACTTTGTGTCTCTTTACTATTTTGAATTTCTTTACTAAATGCTTGTAACGTTGGAAGATTTATTAGAGGATGTTGCACCGAACAGAGGTTTCTTTGCAAAATTGAAAACAGCTCCAGACAATGGTAAAACGGCTCCAGAAAAGCTTAAAAAAAGGGTCAAAGGTTATCTGAGGTCACCGGAGGTGAAAATACGAAATTCTAAAAAACTGCGTGTAAACACGATATCTTAAGGTATCAATGATGGACATACTTCATACTTCATACTTGATATATAACTTTATCATAATAGAAAGGAGAACTTTATTTGTTTTAAGTGGAGGTCAAATGTCATTTGAGGTTATCAGAGCTCATAAACCGAGAACCTCGATAAACACTATATTCCACTTCGACGGCGTCACAGAAAGTTTGGAACACTATAGGTTCAGACTCAGTGGACCTTAACATCGTCTCACCTCTGACTGAACCCCACAAAGTTAGTGTTCCCAACGTTCTGTGACACCGTCACCCTCACTTCAAGACAGGGATATGCGATCCTTTTCATATTTTGTATATAGATGCGTTACTTCAAGAGAAAGAGAACCCTTCGAGTTTGAGGTCGAGCCCCCTGTGGGCTGGGGATTGAGGTCGAGCCCCCTGTGGGCTGGGGATTGTAGAATATGCCCACGGTATTTCCCGCCTGTCGTAAGAGGCGACTAAAGGGAAGTACTTGCAACATTTTTGAACTGTATTTGAAACTGAACTTGAACTTGAACGGTATCTGAATCCGTATTTAAACTTTACTTTTTTTACCTAGTTGACACTATATGACACATTCGTGTTGATGTGTCGTTAAATCTGATCTAATTGTTGAAGGTCGAAGGTCATTTAAGGTCATCAGAGATGAAACTACGAAAACCTCGTAAACTAAATAGAGGGCGGGCGGTACCTCTAAATTGTGTCCGGCGTTTGGTTACAAACGAATAGTTAAGGTCGGATTTTGTACCATTCCAAAGATAAAACTAGGCTATAGAGAAAAACATTATTTTTTCACAAGTGTAATTATTACAGTTATAATTCGTATTTAAATTACCTATTTATGAACATGTGTAAAGGATGCTGTGACTATACGATGATTAGAAAAACCAACAAGATTAATGAGTTCTTTGAAGGCGTGGTGGATTAGAGATGGGTTTCTCACGCAGACGGTCTCGAGTACGATTTCTTCCTTGGAGGTGTTCTTTTTTTTATTTTTTGTTATTCACTTTTTGGTAGGGTTCAAAGGTCATATGAGGTCAGCAGAAGTCAAGATGTAAAAACATCGTAAAAAATGAAAAAGTCAAGAAATGTAAATTTGAGGGATGAACCGAGTCAAATTTCAAAGTCGGAACAGCCAAGACCGACCAAAAAGCAAAAAATCAAACCATGCTCTGGTAGAGCCGCGTCATAGCCCAGTCACACAAGACCGTGAACCCAAACTATAACGTGACCAGCTGGTGGGCCCTGTAACGGTTGTAACAATTTTTGTTGTTGGGGGCTGAAAGCAAAATATCTTAAATCTGATAGGCACCTCGCAAGATAATAATCCAGATGACCAGTGGTCGAGTGGCCCAGTTTAAAATGTATGACATTTGTGAGATGGAAGAAATGCTCCGAATTAGAGTAAGTTCTCATTATACCATAAGTTTCACTACCCCCATTACCCCCTCCCCCCCCCACACACACACAAAGTACAGAGTATAGTTTTCTTTCCAAAATGAAGACTATGTTACACTAAAATATGTGAAAAGTTTCGTTTAAATTATACGTTATTTCTTGATAAATGGAGATAACAATTTGCAAAATTTTTGGGGGGAGGGCGTCCCCTACTCCCCATATTACCAGATGCTTGTGCAGTAGGTAGTCAGACTTGACATGAATCTGTGACGGTCCGTTTGAGAATGGCTTATTGCATAGCACAAATAATTCAAGAAAACTCCTTCGTCAAAAATGGTGCCTCACAATGTTTCCACGATACCGTTATCGAAATAAATCGGCGACATAGTTAAAACAACAATAAACTAACACGGGATAAAACTCACCGTGCTTTGAAGAGCCTTATAATTAAACAAACATACAAAGTGAAATTCCAAATGTTTGCTACGTACACAATCTTGCATTATTCTCACACCTGCATGCATTAGTTACACTAGTAGTGTATATTTTACTTTGCGGTCTGTGGACATGTAAATATAATAGGCCCACCATCCCATTTGATAAAAAGGCATTTTCCAGTGGCATTTCACAGGGTCTCATGTGGAAGAGAAAAATTTTCCAATTCGTGCCTTCCAAACCCCGTAGCAATACTCTTTTTCATACTCAAGATGTCTCATATTAAAGAGTGCTTACTTTTGTCAAAAAATACCTCCAGTTCTCATCAAAGTCACAGATGGTTATGTAAAGTGGGCACATTGCCTCAGATTCCTTTTGTTTTTCTTTATAATTGAATATCCTGTTTTTCCTTGAAATTTGATACTGTTGGAATGTTTCAATATGTTTCCATGCAGATTTAGCACAGATCTACACCATATGTAGGGGTATAACAAAAAAGTCGCTAAATATTCCCTACAGCGGCATTAATATCATAAAGAAATTCAATTCTATGTCTGTCAAATTAATGTGCCATGATGACATCACAGATTTCCCATAATGCACTTTATCTTGAGAAAAAGTTGCATTTCTATGATAATTTGTATCTTCCTAACGTTGCAAGCTATTGAGATGTGGTTTTCACCTCCTAAAAAAGAAAATTTTTCTGCATTTTTTTTAAACCTACTGAATTTTGTCTCTGGAAAATCCCTTTAAATGTTTAAAATAGTTGCAATGCCATTCCAAATATCAATATTGTCCACTTTAGACAAATACTATGTTTGCACTTTAATCATAAATAAACATGAGCTACGTGAAGCGGAAAGGGGAATCATGAGATATATATCTCATATTACCCTATAGTTCTTTAACCTTCATCTCATTGAAAGTCTTAACGTTGGCTTACCGAGACGTTTTGGAAAGAGCTACTGACTAATTTTAAATGATATCTTAAGCACCAAACTAGAAAATAGCCGGGAAGTAATTAAGAGGTAATTTATGAAAGACTGGCAAAAGAAGTACAGACCCTGTGCAACGTTCCACATCACAATTTTTGCGTGGCAAATGAGATACCTCACAAATGGTCAAACTTTGAAGAAGTATATCTTGAAAACGGTACAATTTGTTGTAATCTAATAATTCCAACAGACTTATTTGCCAGAGTATCTTATTCTATCATTGTTGAGTAAAACAGCTGTCTTTTGGTTACATGGTAGACGATGGTATCACATGGTCAGCAACAGGGGCGGCCATTTTATACAAGACGTGATTAATGTTCAGGTATGTTGTGATAGCATATAAAGTAGTTAACGGTTATCAATTCGCAAGACAAAATTGAAAAACCATCAAATTATTTTTCTTCACTTATTTTCGGTTTCATTTATTTCTTTCATAATGCTTTCTAAAGAACCGTCAACCTGTTTATCAAAGAAACCTCATTTCACCTGCGAAAAATTTCCTCAACATTTTGGGTAGGCACTTAAAGACTCATATAGGTACGTCTGTTTACCTCTTTCCACCATATAACCTTTCTATAAACCCAAAGTTACAGCACTGAAATAAAGAGGAGTTACAAAGCTTTGAAAACTACCAAAACCAGTACAATTCGTTCTGACAAATACAAACCTGGTGTAAGTAATGCCGTCACGACATATGCGACAAAGTTCAGTGAGATTCTAATGACCTCAGTCAAGACTTCACTTGTAGCTTGGCAACCGGGAGGTTCGAGGTTCGATCCCTGGCCGGGTCAAAGTAAGGTGGGTTTTTCAACCAAGAGCAATCTACGGTTTTCTCAACTGAACTGGCTTTTCAAAAGAAACCAAATTTGATCTAAATTGTTAAGTTGGTTATCCACCACGTGAAGTTGTAATTCATAAGCCACATAGGCTTCTCCCAAATTTGTGGTCGCCTAGCGTCGTAAAACAATTACCCATCAAGGACTGAATTATTCTCAATCCATTAGCTTGAATATTTTAATCAAAATTACCGATATGTCTCTAATTTAAATCTTTTCAATTAAGAGAAAAGGGCGGTGGTTTTACGGAATATCCGGAGTCAATTCATTTAAACTATTTGTGAAAATATGTAACATCTGAAAGACATATTGCAAGATAGTAATTCATATCCCTAGTGGTTGAGTGGTCCAACTTAACAATTAATAACATGTATAAGATGGAAGGAATGCTGTCATACAGAGATAGAAATATTTTTTATACCAAAATGTTTCCTTATGAAACGTTAATTACTTTGATGAACGGAGGCCATGATTTTCACATTATTTTCTGAGGGGGGGGGACAATTTCCTCCCGTCCCCCTATTACCAGCTGACTGTGAGGTAGGCCATCATGCTTCACATTATAGACCTGTGACGGTCCGTCTCCGTTTGAAGATTGGCTCATGGTGTAGCACACCTAATTTAAGACAACTCGGCCACCAAAATGGTAACTCACGATTTTTGTACAATAGCTAAATGAGTAGTGAGTAAAAAAGAGCAATGAACTAACATATGGATAAAATTAACCGCGTTCAAGAGATGCTTCAATGCTAAGAGGACATGTATGGTAAAATTTCAAATTGTCTCCTATGTATGTAATCTTGCGTTACCCTCACATTTCCATACAGTTGTTGCACCAGTAACGTACATGTTGAGCGACGTTATGTTGATAATTTTAAAATAAATATTGCCATACTTATAAAAAAAAATGGAATTGTAAAAAGAAAGAACCTTATGGTCAGGGGATGGCCACTTTAACCAGACTACAATCTTGGACAAAACTGTTGGGACACTTTGTCATAATATTCTTGAATTCCATTTCCCAGGTTTGCATGAAACCCCGCTCCCCCTTCCAATGTTGCCCAGAAAGAGTGACTGTATGCCATAAACTGGATAACTGTGGTCAACATTGAAA
>WURT03149226.1:0-11018 GCA_009936505.3 Holothuria glaberrima
CACTACACGACTGTTGGAGATCCGACGATCGAGTTGAGTTGCGGTGTGCAAAATCGTGTAGTGTGCGGCTAGCTTTATATCCGTCCCTTATCCCCTCGCCGTTCGCAAAGTGGTCAACTCTTCTCCTCCACTTGTGGAGCTGAAGAAGCATCATCGGCCTTGTTCCCTTCAATTTTGGAGACTTTACACGTTTCTGTATTGCAAAAGGGGGGAGTTCCCAACAGAAAAGCGAAATTTTCGCTCGCTTCAAGCCTCGAGGACGAAAGTGACCACGTGATAACGATACCTTTAAGCTATTTGTGGTAAGTATAAGATGTCATCTCCTGTGGTCCCGTAAACTGTTATCACAAGATGGCACTACTGACTACCAACATAATCTTCTTCGGTGCCCCATGATGCGACACCTGTGCCCCCTGTATCAGGATTCCTGGATACGGGCCTGGATATTGCTTGTGAAAATCTGATGGGACTGATTTTCCTCAGTAAAGGCAAGTGTACAACAGGTTGCCCATAGTTTCCTATACACAGTACTTACAATGACCTTTTGAAAATCCAGAGTCTTCAACCAGCACAGTGCTGGTCGAAATTGATTTCCTTCTTACAGCAAAGCAAGGACCAAGCCCCAAATCTTACACTTATATTGCAGTTGTTGTTCTTTTTTATCTCTGAAAAGTTCTGAAAGTTCTAAACAAAATCCCCAACTTTGCCACTTCGTAAAATTTACTGTAGTTTTCGAAATATTTGTTGATGTCAGAATGCCGTGGGCGCAACATTGTGACATCTAGCAGACCATTTGATTGCTGTACTTCATATACATTCATATGGCAATTGCCTCTATAAATATTCCATACAAAGGTGATCATGGTGTGACTGGCGTTGACTTGTAGACACCAGCAACTGACTCGAGTTGACCTTAATGTCTGATTTGACTTGACTTGACTTGAAAATGTGCTCGACTTGACTTGAGCAATGTGAGGAATGACTTGACTTGACTTGTAACTCGACCACCGTTGACTTGACTTGACTTGGGACTCGACCTAAGGGTGACTCGTTAGAACACTACAATATGGGGGATCGAGTTCGTTGGGGACATACGTTCTGGGTGTTCGAATATTTTAAATTCCTCTCACGCAATTGACCAAAACTCATTTTTGTCTCACTGAAGCATAACTCGGGCTAACGATTCAGTGATGGGGGGGGGGGGGGGGTTGAAGGTGGCAAGGAGTTAAACAACACTTAAAATGCATAGAAGGAACTAATAGAAAGTTAAAGTACAAAACAATAGGATAGTTTCGTAAAATTACAAAATATATACATACAAACAACACTTAAAATACTAGAAAAAAAACTAAGAGACAGTGAAAGTATAAAACAATAGGAACCAACTTGGCAAGTTTTAGCGTTTGAAAATAAGATAGTAAGATGTGTAATTAAATACATTGTGGTATAAAAGATGAGGGGTGGCGATTAGTACTCGACTAGGGTAACCTCATTCTGTTACTTCTAGGGATTACGGCATTGTGCAATATCACGCTAAGTGGATGTCTTTCGTCTGTCATAATTCCCGTTAGTTTTATCTCTAAGTAGTACGTTAATAGGACATGGTCATTGATTCCTGAACTTCCCCTATTATACGACTTGCCTGCCTTATAATGGCTTCGATTGCATATTTGTCTTCAGTGCGGGTATTCCCATCCCACGATAAAAGATTATATTTCCAAACCCTACAAATCACTGAATTATGAAACATGGCAAGAATATTTTGTATTAACACTTAATTTGTTCATAATGCGCATACAACACATTCTAGGGCCTAGTTTGTTCAATAAAGCTTCCACGTGTTCAAGCCAGGAAAGTCGATTGTCTATAACCACTCCGAGATACTTATATCAATCCACCCTTTCGACTTTACTTCCATTTATAGTGACTGCACTTGGAACGTAATTTGACTTACGATAATCAATAACCATTTCTTTTGTCTTCTTCACATTTAATTCCAAGAAGTTGTTCCTACAATAGTTTACAAAATCATTTGTCTGCTCCACATATGCCGTATCCTCCTCCTTTGATATCAAACCTAGTAAAGCAGTATCATCTGCAAACTTAACTTAAGAACAATTTTCAAGTTTTGATCTAGCGTGTGAGGTGTACAAAGTAAATAAAGACGGTGCCAGCACCGTACCTTGGGGCGCACCAGTGTTTGACATAATTACATTAGACATGCTCTGGACCTCAGGTGTATGGATAATGACATATTGGGTAATGCTGATGAGATAATTAAACATCCAAGCAATAAAATCATAGCAGACATTCATTTCTATTAACTTATTGGCTATAATGTGAGGTTGAGTAGTGTTAAAAGCGTATGAGAAGTCAAAAAACATAATTCTAGCAGAACTACCCAAATTTGTGTTTGATCAAAAGAGCCAGCTTGTTAACAAAAGGGATTAACTGTTGCAAGTGTAGAGATAAGCTTCACCCGGGAAATGGGCTTTTTCTAGGGTGAAGTTGGCTAAAATCTCCTACTTGATGTTACAACAGGAATTTTGGAATATATTTCCCAGTAATTACCCCAGCAGTAGATACGTATCATACGAAAGAAGCGCACCGCTTAAATGTAGATGTTAGAAGATCTTGTGTACTTTCAGTCCTCCTGATCGACCAGTAAAGTGATAATGGACCCTTAGTTCCCTACATAAATTTGGAACATATAAAAATCTATTTTAGGGAGCATGGGGGCGGGTAGCACTACAACCTTTACGTGCGTCCTTGTCCCTCTTAGCGAAACCACTCCCCATGATCTCTATTCCTACCAAACAACCACGAAGCCGGCTGTAACTCTAGTCTTACAAATGTGCTCGGTGGGCGTAATTTATTTGTGATCTTCCTAAAATGCATTTATGATATACTCATAAAAGGATACACTAATGTTCCTTGGGTATGAATGAAACAGCTGTATCTTGAAGGTTATTTCCACCTAAAGCTAATGCTCAGTTTTTCAAATTGTACGTCAAAACCGGAATTTTGTCCTTGTCCAAGGCGTTTTCTCGCTATTTTGTATTCTCTTTCACGTTCGAAACGCCACTACCTGTAACGCATGACAAGTACAAGTTCCAAGATACGTGACAGCCTATAACAGCCAGAAGACCATTTGTATTAGGGAGCTTCTTTGAAACTTGAATGGTTTGGACATTGCATATATAACATTGATAAGCGAACTTAGAACAGATGAGACCATATCTCTTGAACTGGTAGATTGTAAAGTGACCAGTGACTGTGCAGTAGGTAAATCGTTTCTGAATATTCATTACTTTCCTCTATTTAAGCCCTTTTACGATGTAAAACAGATCGCTTGCACCCCGTTATTCTTCACAACATTTTCAAGTTTAGTTACCATTATTTGTTAACACATTTAGCAAAATTTAGGTAGGAATAAAACTCGTGGATGAGTATGGGCAAATCTCTTTTGAAATGAGAGTTGCTTACCACCTTTGCTCAGTGAACTGATTGGAGAATCACAGTGTCAGGTGGGAGGCTAACCAATAATGGGAGGCTTCACAATAACTGCCAGTTTACTATACTTACACAAACAACAATCACATGTAACAGTGGCAGCAGTAGAAAAAGAGGATGGACAAAGGTTAGACTTGAGGGTGGATGTGGGGGTGTCTACCCCCAAGTTCACCATAGCAACGGTAGTCGGAAAATCAGAAATACCAGTTGGAATTTCTGACTCCTCAGTCTAGCATATTTTTCCCACTGAGCCTATGTCAACTTTGTATCTATTTTCCAACTAGATCAAGTGAGAATACTACCAAACATTATTTTCTTCCCGTAAAATCGAATTAAAACTTTCCTTTGATACCTCACTTAATAAAAAATTTCGTCGCACTTCGCGCGCATGCGTCACGGTTTGCGCTTCATCCCATTACCATTATTAAGGTAATTATACATGGAACTATTCCGATCACAACAATTTCCAAAAAACAGATACATCTCCAAACATCTGTAGGGCCACGCATCAATGTGGGATCTTTAAATCTAATTCGTAGCATACTTTGGAAGGTTGAAAGTACGTATTTGATGCTATATATTTTTCAAAAAAATTGCCGGGAGCTTCGCGCGCAGCCGTTTTCGGTATAGATTATGATTTTTTATACACTAACGACCAAAAGCATTCTGAACTGAGGTTTTTAGTCCTTCATTCCTTTTGCTATACCTATCAGGCTGGAAGCCATTCGTTTGGAGTTTTCGTTCAAAATTAGTAACAATCCGATAAATGTAAAGTGCTTGGCGTCATACTCTATATTATCATTTGGATGGCAGATGGCAGAAGCATTATGTCTTTGCCCAATTTTATATAATTGATCCAGAGCTTCCAAGTATCTGCCAGCCTCAGATACCCTTTTATAGTGCACAATGAAGGAAAGGAAATCGTCGTAATAGTAACAGAATGTTTCTATTGACTCCACTCACCTGTTTTTGTGAAAAATTGTTTAAATAAAAGACAGTAAAGAAGCCAAAAACAGGGGGGATCTTCAGTCGGTTTGTTGACAACGTATTTTTTTCTAAGATAACTTACTCTCTTCTTTCACCTAACTAAAAATTAGAATTCACCATAAATTATCGCCATTTCCCAGCCATATATGAGCAGCTCAAAAAAAAAAATCCTAAACATAGCACCATTTTGCATCTAGGCAACCGTTAATTACTAAAAATTTCTCAAAGGGAGGGGGACCCCTCCCCTTAGACCCCTCCCCCAGGTCGGCCCTTTACGTCGTGACAAAGGAAGGATCCCTACTGCTGCTGAATTCGCCAAATTATGAACATTTTTTCAGCCATATATGAGCCAGTAGCGGCGGACCCGGAGCTTAGGGGCCCAGTTCCCCAATGACAAAGTGAGGGGGCTAAAAGTTGTTTAGACCCCCCCCATATTTGGGAAGTGCAGACATGAGATCCATATTCAACGCTGGGTACATGCAGCTTAGAACACTCGGTGAGTGCCGTTTCCGGCCATCTGAGTGGTTTGTAAAAGCCCAAAATTTTCTTGTCCGCTCCGCGCCAACGGATAGTGGCGCTCCGCTTAAATGCATATATTAACATTTTTCATATATTTTTTTTATTGAGAAATTGCAAACCCGAGATCCATATTTCAAGACTGGGTACATGCAGCTTAAAAAAATCGGAAAGTGCCGTTTCCGGCCATCTGGAGGGTTTGTAAAGCCAAAAGTTTTCTTGTACGCTCCGCGCCAACTGATGGTGGCGCTCCGCTTAGATAGTCTTCCTGGCATTCATCCCCCTCCCCAAATTTTTTTCCGTACCACCGCGCCCGATATAAGCAGGTCAAAAAATTTCACAGAGAGAGCACCATTTTGCATCTAAGCAACCTTACAATAACAAAAAAGTTTTTAAAACGGGAGGGCTGTCCTTCCCCTTAGAACCCCCCCCCCATGACGACACCTTTATGTAGTGACAAAGGAAGTGTCCTCGCTGATGTATACAAAAAACGCAGGCTGCGTAAAAAATGTACTATACACGCTGCCGCACAGTTGGAAAAAATATCCAGCCAGTCAGAATTTGGGACCTTCACACCCCCTAATGATATGACCCTAGCTACGGCCCTGTTTGAGGTAATGGCGACAATTTTAAGAAATGGAAACATTTTGCAATAGAAAGACAGAGAATTGCAGAGTGAGTCCATTTTTATCAAAACATGTTCCTCTGACATTTATGGCTATAAGTAGATCACAGTTAAAAAATATAATTCCCTGGACCAATATTTATCCCTGAAAACGGCTTGATAGTGACAACAGTAAATGTAATTTTCATACACGTTTTTCATTATTTATCCCAATGGACAAAGAGTAATTACCTTCGAATGGGATTTTTATGCTTATTGTCAACATGCTCGAATGTTCTGCCACTTCAAGTTCTTAAAACAGCGTCACGATTAATAAAAACGACTGAAATTAGAGAGCTGTTATTCCATGCTAAGATAATTTTCTGATCCGAGTCAACGACAGGACAACAGAGAAATTACCGCTTGCATTTAACTTACATCGACTTTCTTTATTTACCTATCTCAGGCTTACTTTGTGGTCGATATTTTCTGACCGAGGAAAGTGTGCTAATGAAGGTCTCAGTCTCTCACTTTCACGCACGATACTAAGGGAGTTTTGAAGATCTACAACGAAAAGCTTGTAGATTGCCACTCTGAAAACTAAAAATGAAACAATCTTCTATAGCGCGTTTTTAAACAACAAATTGTGTTTCATGTAACAAAGGTCATTTTCTTCAGTTGTGTATTCTCTTGACGTGATACTACTACTCACTTCCACTAATATGATCGACATGAGCAAAAGGAAAAAAAAAACATCACCACAATTGGTCATACTTTGTTACTAGAGAGATACCATTGATTTGTGCTAGACAAATACAGCCGACCCATGTAAGCCTACACATTTCATTATTGTCAATTATAAAAATTTGGAATTTGTCCGAGGTGAGTTGTCCTTTTAATCACCAATCAAAATCTACACGACTTTGGTCTAAATTACTTCTAACTACTTCACAAATCTGTTTATTAGCGTATGGTTAACCAATTGCAGACAACAATATTCATATGTAACTTTCGTAGTGAAAGCAACCCGCAGTGCTGGTGGGTTTACTATGAAACGAGGCTTCTGCCGTCTGTTACGCTATAAACGCGCTGTTAGTGGTGTTCTCTTGGGCTGGCATTGTATTATCTCATTCACTAATTTCCTAGTAAACTGGACAATTACAGAACACAAAAGTACTGTAAATATTCCACCTTAGTGTCATTGGCATGGTCGATAGATGACTCTAGACTAGTTACATTTCAGGAAAAGGTTTTTTCTCAGAAAGGTTAGGGCCTATGGAAGGTCAACTGGTTTAAGGGGGGTACCGTTAACTATGCAGGTCATAAAACAAAAAATGTAAGAATGATTCCAAAACCATGAAACGAATTGCATCTTCAAACCTTGACTAGTCACTGAGATATCGCTATATATGAGTCACAAAGGTGTTGCTATTTACAAGATAACTTTTCCTAAGGCCATCTTTTCATAGTGTAACGTACTTACTCATCTTGCTGAAATAGATCTTATGATACTCTTTCTTGTCTATCAATGTACATTTTATCGGTACATATTATACTTAAAATTTATGTCATAAATATAAACTGGCAAGATAGCAGATGCTCTCCTCATGTACTGATATATTGTCCAAATGAAATGCAAGTAGGCAATGACACTTCACATCCAAGTTTTCTAAAAATATCTTGGTGTTTCGTACTCTTTAAACACACAAACACACTCTTGTTACAGATTCAGTGAGGTCTTAGGACCCCCTGGTAGAACTAATGAGCCTAAAAGCTCAAAGTGACTCTTTTGTTTGGTGTTCATTTACTCTTCCAAGAATAATAATAAAACTATGAACAAGCCTTTTCGGTGCACATGTCTGATCAAAGTAGCTTTTTCACATCAATTATGAACTTTTACTGTCATTGCTTTTAATGTCCCAACCTGCAAGTTATAAATCATGATCCATCCCTACAACCTTCTGAATTGTTGTTATTAATAAAATTAAAAATGTTTCACACCAAGGGAGGATCATAGGCGAGGAGGGCGGCTGCAGTCCACCTTCATTCGGGCAAGATATTTTCTGAATGCATAGTTTCGTGCAAACGTGATGACAATTATGCCGTATACTCATTTAAGGTGTCTTATTTTCCAGCACCCCAAATGTACCGTTGTATGCATATTTGCTTGCACGTTCTGGTTAACAGCTTAGATCGGATCCTTAGCTTCAGCAAGTAGACTGAACTGACTGGTAGGAACAGACTATTTTCTATACTTATTGGCAGGGTAACCGACATGATGATTTATTTGATTCTGATTAACGTAATCTTTCTGTTCTTCTTCATCATCAAGATCGTTGACATAACGATCTCTTGTGTTTGAATGATTGAAGTGAGTGACACTGTGTGGATGGTCAGCCACGTCTGGAACAACCCTGGTCATCGGACTGGGCGGGGTTGGTGGACTGACGTCCTCTCTCTTCTTTTTACAAGTGTAACACAAAAGAAAGGTTGTAACTAGGTGAACAACAAAGAAGAAACAACTAGCGACGGCTAAAAAAAGCACCAGTTTTCGTTGTTTCGAAAATTGATCAACATCTGTTATTTCGAAGGTCGCCGATGCTGACGACAAGCCTTTATCGGAACTAGACTTCGATCTACATGAAATGATATATTTATCGGCAGGAAGATCTATAGTATCAATGTTGAGGACCGATTCCATCTTTGATGATTCTACTGATATCTTCATTTTCGTGTTATTCAACTTTTCTAGATTGTCATCCAAAAGTTCGACATTGTCATGACCATCACGCACAATTGACCATCGAACGGCTGTCGTCAAGTAAAAATTAACGTAGCAGCGAAATGTCATCGATGATTCCATACGATGTTCTTCCGAAATAATCGTATACGTCGGAGATATTCTAACTAAGCCCTCCGAAGGTTTTGTATCGATGTCCTCTAATGATACTCTTCTTGAGAAGTTGGACTGGTAAGAAAAGTTCCCGATCAAGATGTCTATTAAACATTTGTAATCCACTTGATCTCTCCACCAGAGATTTTCCTGGGATACACGAACACGATGCATACCCTGGAGACTTACTTCTGGAGTTTCTGTTTCCTCTCCCAAAAAGTATCCCAATGTTTTATCTTCGTTTACTATCGTCACCACCGTGTCGTCTATTAATTGGACCAGCATCCTTGGTGGACGTGTTTCAGTCTCGCATTCAAAGATTAGTAAAGAGCCATTGTCCTTTCTGGTACGTAGACTAGTAGACACAGTTGGTTCTGCCAGCACCCTCGACCCCAAAACCATAAACACACAGATAAATGCAAAAGCTTTCAAGAACAAAGTTGGATTCGCCATACTGGTAAACACTTCACGTGACAAGCAGCCCCACAAAGGTCCGAAATATTGTTACCTTTGCAATTGTTGAAAAGTTGATAGTAAGGTTCAAACAAGATTCAAACCAGCTACTGGGTTGAAATACAAAAACGTGCCCATCATCCATTTATAAAAATGCAGAACACTTGTTGGGTACTTTCTTTCACAATCAGAGGTGGCCACAGATAGAAAAGTTTCCTGAGGTAAATCAAACCCTGGAACAAACTGTTAGTCACGACTTCCTTCTTCCTAAAAGTCGATTGACAGATCAAACAATGTATTCAAATTTCTTGCGAAAAATATAAAAATTGCAAACAATTGGGTTTCCATAACAACGAATATAAGGTGACATAAAAGCACTGACCTCATCGACTGCAGTTTGACAAAACAGACGAGTAAGTCTGTCAAGTGAATGAAGACGGAATGAGGAAGTAGCAATCAGTCGGTAAAATGCTTGCTATAAGCTGTTAGATTACACTCCAAAAGCAGCTGGTGTACGGTGCTGCCATTAATAAACAATTTGTCAGCAGTACTTTGTACGACTTAGTTTTGTGAAAGCTTTCATGCAAAACGAGGGTATCTAACTGATAACGCCCTTTGTGACGAACTAGATGTCACTTCTCAGTTACGTGCATAGCCGTAGCTTGGGCGAAATCTCTGGGGGCGGTTCATATGGTAGGGTCCAGTGGCGTTCTTCGTATGGTTGGAAGCCAGAGGGATCTTTTTATTGCCACCCAGTGCCGCCATAACGGGGGGGGGGGGGGTTAATTGGAGAAGTTTAAATGTTGGACGTGACATTTATGTAAGGTCATTTCGGTGCATATTTTACCTGTCGTTGATAAAGCTTTGAACTTACTACGTGTTTAGAAGATTTCATTACATGTTTTTTTTTTCTAGAAGGGTGGGGTGTTAAAGAGCTGGGGTGATGTTCCTACTGTTTGAGAAATTTTGTGCATGTAAAGTGACTAAGATGCAGCGGTGGTCCGGGGACCCCCGATAAAATGGAGCCTTTTATATGATTTCCCAGGTTCTGAGGCCCTTAGAAACAAACCAGTACAATGGAGTCTTTATTTCATTTTCACTATTATTTCAAGTAGGATATTTTCCGTTTAGAGTTTGGAAATGTCAGGGGGAAGATGAATTCCTCCCTTGCCCACTCCCCGTGTTAGATCACTCTCCTCTACCTGATTCGGGCAGAATTGTGTCAAACTTTGCAGGACTCCATAGCAACTTTGTAGTACATTACTTATAGGTTAGGTTTCGGGACACCTCTCAAACAGCGAATTTTACTATTACATTAATGATTCAGTTGCAATTTGGTTAATTTTAGTTAATTATAAACGCTAAGTGACGTTTGAAATGTTTCTGGTGAACTCTAAAACGACGGTGTTTAGAGTTCACTTAAGTGATATCTTTGCCTGACTAAGGGTAAAAGTTCAACCCCCCACGAGACCACGATATAGTGTAAAACTTCTTTTTGACCATGAATTTTAACTATATATTTACATATATATATATATATATATATATATTTCATCCGTTGGACTAAAAGGAAGTCTTACATGTATGAGTCGGTTTCACTTGGAATTATAAATTATCGGCCACGCCTTGACTTTTGCCTCTTTTGATAAAATAAGCTCTTAAGTGTTAATACTTTGACTTTCACAAGTAAACATGTTCGTGAAAACTATTCCACTTAAACGGAATATAAACGGCGTGTACGCAGCGAGAGGTAAAATATTTTAATTAACAAGTTGCCATGAGGTAAACGCATTTTTTGATCAACTAATGTGTGGGTCGTTTGCACATGACAGTGCCAATGTATGGTGTTAATGAACCTACTTCACAATCGCACTGTAAGTCACCAAAAGTGGACATAGACGCGTGTATGCGTTTTGCAGGTAACTCAAGAACTCAACAATCCTAGAGTCTGAACTAAAGTATTTCATTTAAAAAACAATTGTTCTAACCCTTCCCGGCTTTGGGCCCTCTCAAAAGCTCTTCCATGTCAACTTAATGTTATAT
Organism: Holothuria glaberrima; assembly: GCA_009936505.3. NCBI lineage: Eukaryota > Metazoa > Echinodermata > Holothuroidea > Aspidochirotida > Holothuriidae > Holothuria > Holothuria glaberrima. Next base: position 11,010 of record WURT03149226.1, read on the forward strand.
ATATATATA